>OY987255.1:33988435-34129071 GCA_963920725.1 Rhamphomyia laevipes
GATTTGCTGTGGATCACTTGGAGATAGCCCTTATCCAGGAGCCTTATTTAATAAAGGACCAGATAAGGGGTCTAACTGCAGGTGAGTTATTCTATGAGTCTGCCTATGCTGGCAGACCCAGAGCATGCATTTTGTTCCGAAAAGGTTTAAAATATTTTCCAATTTCAGGCTTTTGCAAAAAAGATCTAGTGGCGGCTTTGATAGAAGTCCCAAAACAGGAAGGTAAGATAGAGATCGTTATTTGCTCAGCTTATCTACCTGGGGACTCATCAAATCCAATAACTGAAGATCTGAAGGACCTTGTGAACTTCTGTAAGACCAACAACAAACAACTAATAATTGGATGCGATGCAAATTCTCATCATGATTTATGGGGAAGTACCAACATTAATGAAAGGGGTGAGTACTTGCTTGAATTCATTAATAGTAATAGCCTAGAAATCTTGAATAGGGGCAATAGGCCGACATTCATAAATAGAATTAGGCAGGAGGTCTTAGATATCACCCTAAGTACTTCCTTTATTAGCACAAAAATCACCGATTGGCATGTTTCGCAAGAAACATCTATGTCGGACCATAGACAAATTAGATTCAATATTGAATCTTACAAAACAACATCTGAAACATTTAGGATACCAAGCTCTACAAATTGGTGTTTATATACCCAGAATTTGAAAGATCACTTGGATAATTTTAAACCAAATGTTAAAGATATTAATTCAATAGAACTAGCTTCTGATAAACTTCAGGAAGTTATCCTAAATGCCTACCATTCCTCCTGTCCGGAAAAAACGCGTAAAAGCAATCGCAAGATCCCTTGGTGGAATAGCAAACTTGCTTCCCTACGGACTGAAACCAGGAAAATGTTTAATAAAGCAAAGAATGGTGGGAGTTGGGATTCCTATAGAAAATCACTAACTGATTATAACCAAGAAATTAGAAGGGCCAAGAGAGCATCTTGGAAAAGCTACTGCGAGGAGATAAATGATTTACCCAGCGGTGCAAAAATACACAAAATGCTTTCTAAAGGGCACACTAATAGAATTGGCCTGATGGAAAAACCTGACGGCTCCATCACTAAGAATTGTAAAGAAACGTTAGAGCTTTTAGCCTCTACTCATTTTCCTGATTCTATTAACACTGAACACATAGAGCTACACACCCTAAGTGCTTCAAATTCCCACAGGCCCCGTAAAGAAGATTGGAGGAATTCCACCAAAATCTTTACAGCCAATAAGGTTAGATGGGCTATAAACTCATTCAAACCATTCAAATCCCCTGGAGAAGATGGTATCTTCCCTGCCCTACTTCAAAAAGGGATTGAAACAATTATACCAACGGTGCTAAGGTTATTTAGGGCCTGCCATGCATGGGGTTATGTGCCTAATGCATGGAGAACAGTGAATGTGACGTATATACCAAAGGCTGGGAAAAGATCGCATACCCAACCAAAATCCTTCCGTCCAATTAGTCTCACATCTTTCCTACAGAAAACCATGGAAAAGATACTTGATAGACATATTAGAGACAATGTGTTAAATACACAACCCTTGTATAAATATCAATATGCCTATATGCCAGGCAAATCAACTACACATGCCTTACAAAATCTGGTCCTAAAGATCGAAAAATCCCTCAAGGACAAAGAGCTGGCAATGTGTAGCTTTCTTGACATTGAAGGAGCTTTCGATAACACTAACTTCGAGTGCATAACGCAAGCTGCCTTACGCAAAGGTGTAGACCTTAAAACCTGCAATTGGATTGAATCCATGTTAAAATGCAGAATAATAAAATCCACACTGGCACAGGAAACCTTAACGGTCTCAGTAGCCAAGGGTTGTCCACAGGGAGGAGTTCTATCACCACTCCTATGGTCAATAGTAGTAGATGAACTTCTAGTTAAACTAGCGTATGCTGGGCTTAACATTCAGGGTTATGCAGATGACATAACCATTATCGTTAAGGGAAAATTTGAAAGTACAGTCTCAGAAATCATGCAACATGCACTAAATTTAGTGGCATCATGGTGCATAGAGGTGGGACTCAACATCAATCCCAAAAAAAGTACAATAGTTGTTTTTACAAGAAGAAGAAAAAGGGAAAACCTAATTAAACCTACACTTTTTGGTCAGACTATTGACTTTAGCAAGGAGGTCAAATTCTTAGGCGTTATCCTTGACGAAAAGTTAACCTGGAATAGCCACTTAAATAACATCATTAATAAGGCCAGAATTGCTTTATGGACATGTAGAAGCTTAGTCGGTAGTACCTGGGGTCTTCAGCCCAAAATTAGTTACTGGCTTTATACTTCCATTGTCAGACCAATTTTGACCTATGCGTCGCCAGTCTGGTGGCAAAAAACTGAGCAAAAAACCGTTCAGTTAAAACTGCAAAAGCTCCAAAGAATTGCATGCGTAGGGATCACAGGGGCAATTAGAACCACTCCCTCTGCGGCACTAGAGGTACTCTTAAATCTTCCACCTCTACATCTGCAAATTCAAAAGGAAGCTAGGATAGCAACCTATAAACTCCACACAGATAGTGACCAGGAGAATTATAAACTTGCACATCCAATCCTAAAATCAGAAATTGAAAAAAACCCCATCTTAAGTATACCCTTAACAGATAGAATGCATGTTAGGTATAATTTCGAGAAACCATTCAGGGTGGTTCTACCAGAACGCCAAGATTGGGCACAAAACCCCCCAAAATTAGACCCTAACTCGCTCATCTGGTATACGGACGGTTCTAAAACCAGCACTGGGGTAGGTGCTGGCGTCCATGGGGTTCAAACCAAGACTAACATCTCAGTAAGTCTAGACAATTCCTCAACTGTCTTCATAGCTGAAACCCACGCTATAGAACTCTGTATCCGAGAAAATCTCAAACTGGGTCACTCAAACCGGAAGATTTACATACTCTCAGATAGCAGAGCTGCTATCATGGCCCTAAACTCATACGAAATTAAATCCAAATTAGTATGGGACTGCCTCAAAATCTTAATAGAACTAAGTAACAAAAACATAGTTACTATCATGTGGATACCAGGACACTCGGGTTTTCATGGGAATGAAGCTGCCGACACGCTGGCCAAACAGGGTTCGGACAATACCTTCACCCATCCAATACCGTTCTGTGGTACTCCGTTCAGCACAGCCAAATCAACCATCAACAACTGGTTGATTGGGATATGGGGAAACCTCTGGAACAACACTCCAGGTTGCTCTATGTCAAAAAAATTCATCCCCACAATCTCCACCAAAAAAACGACGGAGCTCCTTAACCTCAAAATAAACCAAATCCGTCTAGTAACTGGCTTTCTAACAGGCCACTGCCGGCTTAACTACCACGTTAACAAGCTGGACAGATCACACTCACCCCTCTGTAGAATCTGCTGTGAGCACCACGAAACCTCCAAACACATACTATGTGAATGCGTAGGGCTTTCTCGTAACAGACTCCAACAGTTTAACAAGGGGTTCCTAAACCCACAGGATATCACATCCAGCTCTCTAAAACCCACCCTCAGGTTCATCTACAACCTGAACTTCATCAAAGAGCTATAAGATAACAGAACGTCACAATAGGTCAGTAATGGCCGCGGTGACATATGGGAACACAATGCCCAGTTCTGTAACTCTAATCTAATCTAATCTAATCTAGTTCTATATATTTTATTTATACATTTATATATATTTTCACATAATTTTAAATAAAAGCAATATTTTTTATTAATTTATATGTAGATATATATATAATATATATATATATATATATATATATATATATATATATATAGATAGTATCAGCATCATCATCATAATCATCATCATCGTCCTCATCAACAATTGATTTGCCTGAGTGGTTTTCGTCGTTGTTATAAAGGTTTACAAACTCTAATATTGTTGTCCTATTACTAGGTCCCATACTTTTTAATCGGCAGGTGCTATTTTTTATGTTAAATTTCGCGTGTTGGCATACCACTATACCTGAGTGGCATAAAAATTAAAATTTTTGGAAATCTTACGATTATTCTGGTACCGAATTTGGTATTTATTTTTTTGATATCCACAATTTTATAGATTTTGTTTAATACCAGATCCGATGGCTTTTTTGTAATAATTTCTTTATATTTATATGATTTATTTAAAGAATTTATAAAGTTTTCAGCCATTATGTTGTTTTATGTTATATTATATATTTTGCTATTACACTCTTGAATGTTTACTTGGAATTGATAAATATAATTGAAAAACTTCTACTTTTATACACCCAGGACATGAAAAATGAGTAATTTTTAAATTTTGTTAAGTCTAATAAAATATTTTGTTAAGTCTAATAATATATAAATAAAAACATATTGTCTAAGCCTGCATCCTGAACTATTGATTAATATATAATCTTGTGCAAAGTAACACAAAATTTATAAAGAATATTTATTTAAACAAAATAAACAAATAAGGTTTTACTTCTACTTTTATACACCCATCAGGACATAAAAAAAGAATACTTTTATTTTCTTAAGTCTAATAAAATATTGCAATTTTTTGTTCTAATATAAACAAAATTTTTTTTTGAGAAACCTGTATCAAAATATTACAAAATATTCGAGTCTACTTCTTCTATACCAACAAATTTTGATACAACTTTTGGGCCATATTTCGATCAAAGTTCTGCTGAATGGAAAATTGGTAAACAACAAATACAAGTAAAACAAAATGAAATAATTATTAATTAAAGTTCATATATTAGTACAATTGGATTGCAAGAGTTAATATTTATGAAAAATCCAGGTCCAACTAAATATACTAATGAAGACTTAAACATATGTAAAAAAATATAAAAGAATAGGCGTGAATATGAATATGAAATAGGCGTGAATATGATTCAAATCAACAAATCCGAGGAAATAGAAGTAATAAGTATAATTTAAAACTTAAAAAATTATTTCCACATCAGTATAATACTCGAAAACCAACATCATCATCATCATCAACAGCATCAGGCAAGGGCCTTATGATGAAAGTTTCTAAAAGAAAGCTTGATTATGTTTACTGGGATGATCCAAATGAGCTAGTTGATAGATTGCAGTTGTTAATAGGTTCTCAAAAAGCTGGGTCATAATAATCATAATAACGAATTTATTTGTATTTTGGAGGAGCTGAGAGAGGCTAATATTATACTAATATTAAAGGAAATATTTTAAAGAAATCACATCATTTGCAAATATGCCTATAGATAAGTTTGGTCGTACCGGCCATCCAGTCAGAAAACCTTTACGAGGACTAATGGGACCTATTGGACCAACAGGACCTATTGGACTGACAGAATCTATTGGACCAGCAGGATCTATTGGTCCAAAAGGTTCTGTTTTACAAAAAGAACAAAAAGCTTTGTTGAAAAAATATGAAACATTTGAAACTTTTGTATTTAACCATATAAAACAATATCAGATGCAAAACAGGTTGATAAAAACAATACAATTGTTACTAAACCTTTTAAAGTTAATACTGATGCAAAGTATGATTGAATGCAAAATATATGTATAATATATAAATAAAAACGAATAGTATATCAAAATGAGTAAGAAGGATGTTGTCGATGAATTACATAGACCAGCTCGAAAAAACTTTCGCAGACGACGTGTTATTATTAAAAGTTTTGATGATCTTTGGAAAGCTGATTTAGTTGAAATGGGTGCATATGCGAAATCTAATAAAAATCATCGATATTTTTAACAGTAATTGATACATTTTCTAAATTTTGCTGGGCAATTCCAATTAAAAACAAAACCATTAAAGAAGTAGCTAAAGCAATGGATACAATTTTCAAAGTTGGAAGACACCCAAAAAATCTTCAAACAGATGATGGAACCGAATTCTTTAATAAAATATTTCAAGATTTAATGCAAAAAAAATCACATAAATCACTATTCTACATACAGTTCTTTAAATGCATGTAATTATTCATAAACAAAAAATAATATGTTCAGTTATTCAGTTTTTAACTGCGAAAAAAAAATCGTGAAGAGTAGTTAAATACTTATACACACATATATTCTAAAAGCTCATGAAAAAATCAAATTCTTTTTTTGCTCACAAAGTAATATGTAAACCTACCTCGTTTTTGCAAATTTATTTTTATTATAGAAATAAGAATACAAAATTGTCAATAAATGTATATGTGCAGTTAATTACTTTATCCCATTTACAATTAATTTGGCCGAAAAAAATATCTTTTAATTTTTCTTCAATTTAAAGGTGTTATAGATATAAAAGTTTATTTTTTTTATAACGAAAGACAATATTTACTATTTTTTTACTTTCTAAAAAAAACAAAAATAAATATAATAACATTAACAATTAAGACAACTAAGAAAAAAATACACAATTAGGTTTTTCTTGGTTGTTCAAAAATAAAGTTATTTACTTATTCACAAATGCCTGAGATATATAAATGTATAAATAAAATATGTGTAGCTAAAAAATATTTCTTTTATTTAAGAAAATTATTATTTTACAATTTAGCAATTTATGTTGACGAAATTCATTGATAATACAATTTTCAGATTTACCTAATAAACAAAATTTAATAAATAGTACATAATAAACAAAAACAACAAATCAGTTCTGGTATAACTCACTAAGTCCTTCCTTTTTTTGTAATCCTTAAACTTTGAAGTCTAAAAAATATTTTTTATGAGGAAATTGATATTAAATACAATTAGAAAACTTTCAGACACAAACTTCTTAAATAATTAATTAATAAAAATTATGTTTTTTGACTCAGTGATTTCTGCTTTTGAACTAACAATATAAAAACTGAAAATTTAATATCAGGTTGTGGCTTATAATGTTTTGGCAGGATATGTAGATATATATATATATATATATATATATATATATATATATATATATATATATATATATATATATATTATTAAAAAATATTGCTTTTATTTAAAAATATGTGAAAATATATTTAAATGTATAAATAAAAAATGTAATAACTAAAAAATATTTCTTTCATTTAAGAAAGGCGAAATTGATAATACAACTTTCAGATTTACCTATAGTACATAATAAAAAAAACAACTAATCAGTTCTTGTAAAACTCACTAAGTCCTTCATTTTTTTTTGGTTTTGATTCAAAAAAAAAATTGGAATTAAATATTTTTTGTAACCCTTTTGTAATCCTTAAACTTTGAAGTCTAAAAAATATTTTTATGAGGAAATTGATATTAAATACAATTAGAAAATTTTCAGACACAAACTTCTTGAATATTTAATTAATAAAACCATGTTAAATATAATAACATTTTAAAACATAGAAAATGTACTAAGGGAATTTTTCTTGTAAACCAACGATATATTAGTACAGCCTTAGCGCAATGAATATATTCAGATGCTCTCAAAACACCACACAAAAAAACAAATCATCTCACTCAAAAATTATATATTTATGCGTATATTCAGGCGCTTTCAAAACACCACACAATAATTCCAACCAATTACAGCCGGGTTTCTTCTTACAGATTGCGCCACCAATTACAGCCCGGCTTCGGGCATATACATAAATTATATATTTATACATAAATTCAGGCGCTTTCAAAACACCACACAACAATTCCCACCAATTACAGCCGGGCTTCGGGCCTATGCATAAATTATATATTTATACATAAATTCAGGTGCTTTCAAAACACCACACAACAATTCCCACCAATTACAGCCGGGCTTCTACTCACAGATGGCGCCACCAATTACAGCCGAGCTTCACACATTACAACCGGGCTTCAGGCATTACAGCCGGGCTTCTGACATTACAGCCGGGCTTCAGGCATTACAGCCGGGCCTCAGACATTACAGCCGGGCTTCTGACATTACAGACGACCTTCAGGCTAAATTATATATTAATGCATATATTCAGGCGCTTTCAAACCACCACACAAAAATTCTCAGATGGCGCCACCAATTATGTAGCCCGGTTAGATGGGCTCCATGGGTGTGCTAGCTCTCTCTTAGGTCTTACTACTTATGTGCTTAGTTATTATACAACTGATAAGAGTATAAATAGTACAGACTCTTAAAAAAAATTATATTTAAATTTACAAAAAGCGTTTGAATTAAATTAAAAATTATTATTTTACAATTTAGCAATTTATGTTGACGAAATTCATTGTTAAACAATTTTCAGATTTACCTATTAGAATTAGAATTAGAAACAGATAAGGGCTGAGCAAGAAGACCCAAGCACCACTGCGACCAATAATAGGCCTATTGCAGTACCCTTAAATTTTTAGAGCTCACTAGAGAAGCTTATTTGAGAATATTCTTAAGTGCGCTGGATGAGATATCCAAAGGTGTGGCGAACCACTGACCAAGAGATTGAAATCTCTTAAAAGACAGTCCTGCACATTAACAAAGGAAGTGGGAGGCTGTTTCCTCATCATCGTTGCAAGCGGTAAGGTTGTAGGCGGAAGGACCTGTTAAACTTTCTGAGATGGTAATTCAGATGACAGTGTCCTGTGAGGAAATTTGTTAGGAGACGAACTTGATTTCTATTAAAAGATAAAAGCTCAATAGTTCTTTTCCTTGAGGGAGACGGGATAAAGTTTTTGGCGTGAATGCACCCTGGGGTTTCTTGTCAGAATCTTTCCCTTGTAATTAATAGCCATTTATTTATGGCTGTTTTAGCCGTGCTGAGTGGGATGCCACAAAAAGGTATAGTTTGTATAAATTTGGCCTCAGATACTTCTCTGGCGAGAAGGTCAGCTGCTTCATTGCCCGGAATACCAGTGTGTCCAGGGACCCAGACCAGTGTAACAACGTTACGGTTGGCTAGTTCTTTTAGAACTTGTAGACAATCCCATACCAGATTAGATTTAAATTGGTATGAGTGCAGGGTCAAGATGGCAGCTTTGCTACTTCAGAGAATGAAAATCTTGCGGTTTGAGTAGCCCAATCTGAGATTTTCACGGATACAGAGCTCTATAGCATGAACTGCAGCTTGAAAAACGCTAGAGTCTTTAGTGAGGCTGACAGAGATGCTCACTTTGGATTTACCATATACACCAGCTCCTACTCCGTGATTAGTTTTGGAGCCGTCTGTGTACCAGGTTAAGGAGTAAGGATCAAATTTAGGTGGGTTAAGGGCCCAGTCCTGCCTATTTGGAATAAGTATTTTGAAAGACTTTTCAAAGTTGTACCTAACTAGCATATTATCCGAAAACGGAATGCTTAGGATTGGCTCTTTGCACAGATCTGCATGAATGCGGGAGTCAACTAACTTACAGTCATGCGGTGATTCACCCGTGATGAGCTTGTAGTTGGCTATTCTCACTTCTTTCTGTATTTGAAGATGCAGTGGAGGTAAGTCAAACAGTACCTCAAGTGCACTAGAGGGTGTGGTGCGCATAGCCCCAGTAATCCCTAGACATGCCATTCTTTGAATTTTTTGTAGCTTTAACTGAGTGGTTTTTTGTTCAGTTTTTAGCAACCAGACAGGAGTGGCATAGGTTATGATTGGCCTGACAACCGAAGTATATAGCCAATGTGCAATTTTGGGCTGAAGACCCCAGTTATGCCCTATTAGACTTTTACAGGTCCACAGAGCTATTCTAGCTTTGTTAATGACCTTATCTAAGTGTATGTTCCACTTGAGTTTATCGTCGAGGGTAATACCTAGAAATTTGACTTCTTTACTGAGGTCAATAGATTCATCAAAGAGTGTAGGTATAATAAAGTTTTCCCTGGATCTGCTCTTAGTGAAGAGCACCATGGTGCTTTTCTTGGGGTTGATTTTCAAACCTGTCTCTATGCACCATGCTTCAACTGAATTGAAAGCATGTTGCATGACTTCTGAGATTGTGCTGTTAAATTTACCACTGACGATTATGGCTATATCATCAGCGTAGCCTTGAGTGTCAATCCCGGCTTTATCCAGTTTGACTAAAAGTTCATCGACTACAATGGACCACAGGATAGGTGATAGCACCCCTCCTTGAGGACAGCCTTTAGCGACCAAAACCGTTAAGGTTTCTTCCGCTGGAGTGGACTTAACGATTCTGCATTTCAATATGGAGTCAATCCATTTGCAGGTGTTAGGATCTACCCCCTTTCGGATGATAGATTTTGAAATACAGTCAAAAGATGTATTATCAAAAGCACCTTCAATATCTACGAAGGAGCACAGGGCTTGTTCCTTGATCGAGAGAGATTTTTCAATCTTCCCCACTAGATTTTGTAGCGCGTGAGTGGTAGATTTACCGGGTAGATAAGCATATTGGTTTTTGTGAAGTGGATTACTAGAAAGCACCTTCTCTCTGATATGTCTATCTAATATTTTCTCCATAGTTTTTTCAAGAAAAGATATGAGGCTAATTGGACGAAAAGATTTAGGCTGGGCACATGATTTTTTCCCTGCTTTTGGTATATACGTCACTTTAACCGTCCTCCAGGCGCTGGGAATATAGCCCCACGCATGACTGGCTCTAAAGATTTTTAGAATAGTGGGGAGAACAATATCAAAACCCTTTTGGAGTATGGCAGGGAAGATCCCATCATCTCCAGGGGATTTGTAGGGCTTGAAGGAGTCAATTGCCCATTTAACTTTATTAGCAGTGAAGATTTTGGTGTCAAGCCTCCAGTCTTCAGTGGCTGGTCTTATAAAGTTAGATACAGACTGAGTGGGGTCATCAGTTGTATCTGTGTTAGTAGAATCTGGAAAGTGAGTATCCGCTAGGAGTTTTAGCGTCTCTCTACAATTCTTTGTAACCGAGCCATCAGGGTATTCCATCAAGCCAATCTTATTAGTGTGCTCTTTAGAGAGTATCTTGTGTAATTTAGCACTGCTAGCAGATCTTTTAGTTCCCCACAGTACTTTTTCCAAGACATTCTCTTAGCTCTTCTAATTTCAAGATTGTATTCGGTTAGGGACTTTTTATAGGGTTCCCAGCCACCAGTGGTTTTTGCTTTGTTAAAAAGTTTTCTAGTTTGAGATCTCAGATTAGCAAGTTTGCTGTTCCACTAAGGGACCTTGCGGTTGCTATTGAGTATACTCTCTGAACTAGACTGATGGTAGGCAGATATAATGGAGTTCCTGAGTTTGGTAGAAACTAATTCAAGAGAAACTATATCTATGACATTTGGTTTGTAATCAGCCAATGTATCTTTAAGGTACTCCGTGTAGGAATTCGAGTCAGTTAACCTTGGCCGCCTGAATGTCTCAGATATGGATATATTAGATTTGATGTTCAATCTAATGTATTGATGGTCTGACATCGAGGTTTCTTGCGAAACATGCCAGTCAGTGATTTTGTTACTAATGAAGGAAGTACATAGTGTGATATCTAAGATTTCCTGTCTAATTTTGTTCATCAATGTCGGCTTATTGCCCCTATTTATTAATTCTAGGCTATTAATAATAATATATTCAACTAAGCACTCACCTCTGTTATTTATATTTGAGCTGTCCCAGATAGTGTGGTGAGCATTTGCATCTCCACCTAAAATGAGCTGCTTGTTATTTGACTTACAGAAATTCACTAGGTCCTTCAGGTCATCCGAAATTGGATCAGATAACTCACCCGGGAAGTAAGCTGAGCAGATAACAACCTCTATCTTACCTCTCTCGCTCGGTAGCTCGATTAGAGCTGCAACTAGGTCCTTTTTACAAAAACCTGAAATTGGAAAGTAATTAAGACCTTTTTTTAAATAAGATTCCGGCCCTGGGGATACCAGGATCCGAAGAATTATAGAGTAACTCACCTTTGGGTAAACCTCTTATTTGGTCCTTAAAAGCATAAAGACCCTGGATAAGAGCAATATCCAGGTGATCCCTATTA
The DNA here is from genome assembly GCA_963920725.1 of Rhamphomyia laevipes. Classification (NCBI taxonomy): domain Eukaryota; kingdom Metazoa; phylum Arthropoda; class Insecta; order Diptera; family Empididae; genus Rhamphomyia; species Rhamphomyia laevipes. The sequence goes on from OY987255.1 coordinate 34,000,281, forward strand.
AATCTACTAGTTAATACTACCATAGCAGCTTTGACATGATGTAAATTAATGTGGATGCACCTGCAGATACCCATACAACTTACTTTTTGGAACTAGTGCCTCCAGCCGAAACACTAGCTTTAACCTGGTGATCTGGTTTTTAGCCCTGGACACACTCTTCTTGGTTACTTTAGTCGACTCCTTTTTGCTGGTTGGTCTGCGAGCCGATCTAATGCTACGTACTGTAGCCGACGATACAGTTACAGGTGGGGCATTCTGACTCCATTCAGTAAATGCTGGTGAATTTTTTGTTTTGCCGTTGATCGATCTAATGTGCAAAGTTAAAAAACGGTCTGTAATTGAGATTTTCAAGTACAGCCTCCGATGCCCCATCCACCGCAAAAACAAAGGTCTGTCCACCATTACTCTCTGGTATGGCCTTAATGATGCGCCATAATTTAGTGTCAAGATTGACATTTTGCCATTTAAGCCTTAACAAAAATTTGTCCCCTGACATAACTCCTGCTGGTGATAAGGGCACAAAAGCTTTGCAAATAATGGATTTGGGCATTTTGTCTCCGTCCATAATTTTTAAAACAGCACCTTCCCACGGCTTAAATTAGACTCAATATAGATAAGCCAATCTTTAGTCTCATTGTTGTTGCAGAAAATCGTGAGACAGCCTTCTGACTTGTTGGATTGCGTAGAAAATTCAGGATGTGGCCCATTATCTTCGATTTTGTTAATCTCATCCAACAGTACAACTTTTAGATTTTCTAGTTGTTCAGTGGTGAGAGTTTCAACTGAATGAAATGGCAACTCTTTGCTTAGAAACTACATCACTGAACGGTACCGATGCGGAAACTGGTGTAGTGTACTCTGCCAGTTTGCTGATGCTCGGAGTTAGCAACCTGCCTGCTACTTTTGAAGTGCTCGGTTTAGGATTGATCCTAGGTCTCTGATACTTTACCGGCTTTCTGACTTCTGCAGATATTTTAGCAGCTTTAGTAGGTAACTCAGGTGTACTACCATCAGATCTGCTTCTTTTGTTGGCCGCATCTTTACCAGATGTAACAGCAAGAACTGGACATATAAGCTGAGAAAGCCTAGCACAGCTTTTCTGGCCTCTTCAGCGGACATACCTTTCTGGCCCACCAGAGCTCTAATGCGTCTTTTAGATGCACCGAAAAAGTATTCGTAGTTCTTCCTTAACTGTAGCTTTCGGAGGGCTTCTTCAGCTTCATCAATAACTGGTTCGCATTGTCCCTGGTTATTAATGTCGCTTGGCAGCTTCTCCTCAGCTTCAGACTTATTCTCCTTTACGGATGAGGAAGAAGGAAGGGCGTTCATTTCTTTGACTGTTTGTGGTGGCGTTAACAATAAGTCTTCATCTGTTGTTAATGTCTCCACATCGTCAACTGGTTGTTCAATTGTACTAATCATGTCCGTGTTCATTGCCGTTTCGTTTAAACTTGAATTATCATTTGTTGTTTTTGTTGTGTTTGTGTTCATTTTGGATCCCACGAGTAAGGCGAGAAATATAACGTCCACGTTCGCAGAGCTCCCTTACGGACGCAAGGCTGGTTACAATGGGGTGGCGCCTGGTGCCACAAGGAGACCGTTAGCGATACCAATTTTAAGCACCTGATATCATGCAGCCATCAACATGGTGTCTTTCACATCTTGGCTTTAGTGCTGGATCTCTTTAGTCTACCGTCCATCTACGATCGCAAGAGCTCGTAGAGTTTCAACATAGGTCCCTCCGCCACGACAAGGCAGAGATCCCGGAAGGGCAGATTTACCTATAGTACATAATAATAATAAAAAAAAAAAATCTGTTCTGGTAAAACTCACTAAGTCCTTCCTTTTTTTTGTAATCCTTAAACTTTGAAGTCTAAAAACTATTTTTTATGAGGAAATTGATATTAAATACAATTAGAAAACTTTCAAACACAAACTTCTTAAATATTTAATTAATAAAAATTATGTTTTTTGACTTAGTGATTTTTGCTTTTGAAATAACAATATAAAAACTAAAAAATTTACTAAGTTAGTAGTTATTGGGCCACTTGGTGCTGGGAACTAAATAAAACCCATTAATCATTCGTTAATGGGTTTTTTGACGTTAATGTGTTTTTAATGGCTTTTTTCACACCTTTTAATTAGGTCAATTATTTTTTATGACTTTATTATGCTAATTATTTATTACCCTATAAATTTTAATTAAGTCAATTATTTAGGGATAAATTTTAATTAGGGTAATTATTTTTGTACGTGACTTTAAAGTGTTTTACGCATGTGTTCTGTAAAATACGCGAGAAAAAGTAATATTGGCAATGGCTGGGATCGATCGCGGAATATTTTGTGTAAGTTGCTGAGCTCTCTACCTATTGAGCCACCAACCTTGTTATGTTTGAATGGATTAAATGATTATATGAACGAATTTTCTTTGTTTTTCTTGTTTCTCTTCTGTTTCTTTGTTTGAACAAAGAATTTGTATTTTGTTTTTTAAAAAAAATATTCTTGGTTTTGTGTAGATTTGAACCGTGGATGTCTTGATTTGTAAACCTACACGCTACCATCTGAGCTATCAAGTGAAAATTTTTCACAACGCAAATAACGTGTTTTGTTTGTTTGTTTGTTTAATGCATGACTAAATAAAAAATGCATCTAAAAATAAGTATAAATAAAACATTATAACCGTGAACTTGAACATTTTTCGTAACAATGAACAAAAATATCATCTTTGATATATACAATGATTAATGTAATTGCCAGTCAGTATGCATAATGTTACTGACAGCGGCGAATGTAGAAGTAATATCTAGTTTTACAAAAGAATATAAATTGCTGTTAAATAATAATAATATAAAAAAATTGGAAAATCTTGAAGAGAAGATAAATTTATTAATTAGATCAGGTGTAATCAGATCAAAATTTGGAGAACATTATAAATGTTGTATTTGGTCAGATAATAAAACAACATCTGGACCTGATACATGTATCTGTGTATCAATACAGTTTCAATATAAAGATGCTCTGAAAGTGATAAAAAACTTTAAAAATACTTATGATATTTTAATTACCAGAATGGATGATATGAGAATATAAAACATGATACCATTTATGCATCCGTTTACTATGATTATAGCAGGCCCTTCGGGGTGTGGAAAAACAACCTTTGTCTGTAATGTAATTCAACAGCACAAAAACTTAATCAAACCAAATATAACTAAAATAATTTGGTGCAATCCTGAATTAGCGGCTGTACCTAGGACTTTACTTTTTGATAATATAGAACTTTTAAATAATATACCAGAAGAAATAAAAAATGAAAATGACGACAATATTTTAATAGTTTTGGATGATTTGATGCTTGAGACATATAATAAACAGGTGTGTGAGTTATTTACCAAAGGGTCTCATCATAAAAACTTGTCAATTATTTTGTTAATACAAAATATTTTTCATCAGGCTAAATACTGCCGTGATATTTCATTAAATGCTAAATATCTGGTTTTATTTAAGAACCCCCGCGATAAATCGCAAATTGTACCTCTGGCACGTCAGATTTTTCCTGAAAAAACAAGAGAGTTTACAAAAGTATATAATGAGGTGACATCACGTCCTCACGGCTATATTGTGTTAGACTTAACACAAAACATTAATGAATTGTACCGTATACGTAGTGATATATTAGAAAAAAATTATTCTGTTTGTTATTGTACCGCAAATGATTTAAATAACAGAGCTTACTGTGAAAAATATGAAACGATTGAAGAGAAACCGTCATATATTACGACTGTTAAAAAACCCTAATAAAAAACTACGTAATAGTATTTTGAAGTCATGCGATGATGATGTTATAAAGACTTTAATTGAAATTGCAATTAATACTTTAAACGGCAATAATAAAATATCAAAGAAGAGTTTATCATTTTTAAAAAAACATAAAAGTGCAATAAGATGTTTAGTCAGTACAAAAAGTAGTTTGAAAGCAAAACGTCGAATTCTTATTCAAAAAGGAGGCTTTTTACCTGTACTAATTGGAACCGTGCTATCAGGTATTATTGGTAAATTAATAGGAGATTATCAGTCGAAAAATGAATAATATGCAGCGTATGATTGTTATACCCCCCGATGTTTTTGTAAGATTTAAAAAATTAGTAGAAAATGAAAAGAACTTAAATATTTTAAATCATAATATTGAAAATCTTTTAAATAATAAAAAAATAAACCCTACACAAAAATGGTACTTGTTAAGACAGAATTTAATAAAGTATGCTAATCAAAGACGAACAGGCTTGGCTATACCCTCTCCATTTAAAAGAAATAATGTTGATACAAAAAATACTGAAACTCAAACAAGACTTAAATTTGTCAAAAATCAGGAAACACAATATGAGCCTAATATTAAACAGCAAGAAAATTATGAAGACAATGAAGTTTTTCTCGACTTTAACCCAGTAAAAGAACAACAACAACAAATATCGCAATATAGAGAACAGATTAGTGATGAAGATATAGATATGGAATATGATGATGATGAAGCTGCTGAAATTGCTTTGCAGAAAACATTACCTGAAGAGCGTTTAACTAGAAGATTGTCTTCTTCTAATTCCAATGTAAGAATGTTTAACACAAATACAGGTGGTATTATTACAGTAGCATTACCAGAAAAGTCTCCTACAAGACAACGTACAAATTCAAATAATTCATTTTTTAACCAAAGTATTTTGTCACCTATAAATACAAGACAACATGCACAAGCAAGTGGTTCATTGTTAAGAAAAAGTATTTTGTCAAAATATCCTGCAGAAAAAAATATTAAAAAAAGGAAGCCAGCAACACCTGGCACTCCACCACACACACCCAAGCAATATAAACTACATGGCACCCCTCCTCTCTGGGAAAACTACAAATAACTGATAAAAAGCTATAAATAAGCGTTAAAAGGTTAAATTTACCAATTGTAATTATGAATTCACGAGATAATTTCTATATTACATTGTTTAGTAATGATTCAGTAAATTTTTTTCCCGATAATACTCTGGCAACTTTTGAAAATAGAATACCAACACATTTAGATTTAACTAAAGCCGATTGGCAGGTTGGTCTTTCGGAAATTTTTGTTAATGACTACCTACAAACTGATTTATATGAAAAACAAAAATCAGCTACTATTGCGTTGGGGGTTCATTCAGTTTTAGTAGGTAGAAATAAACAACTTGTTAAAAAACGTCTGGGATATACATTTTACCATGAAGATAGTGCCAAATTTATGCATGATGATTGGAAACGAAATTTTTTACCTACACTTATTAACAACATTACACCGTTAGGAACGTGTACACGCACCGAAGTAGTACATGAGTTTTATAATGAACTGTTAGTCACTCTATCGAAAGATGAGACCTATAAGAGTGAATATAAACCTGTTTCGGAAGCAAATAGCCTAAAATTTATACGTATATCAAAAACTTTTAACGAAGACAGTTTCTATTTAAAACCAGATGTTGAATATACTATACCGGAATTAATAAAAGAGCTCTTCCAGCAAAAAAAAATATTATTGAATACAAAAAAACAATACTAGACTTATTTGAACGTACGTTTAAACAAATAAAAGATGAAAAAAGTGGTATGTTACTAGTATATAGTGATATTATTCAGCCAGAAATTTTTGGAAATAATAATATACGAGCGTTGCGTGCAATAAATATTGATAACTGTAGAAGACAAAATAATATAGAATTTAAAAATATACAATACGTTCCATTGGAAAAGAAGATTTTTGAAACTATTGCCATTAATATTTCCGATCAGTATGGCAAAAAAATTGATTTTGTACCAAACTATTATCCGACAAAAATTGTATTACATTTTAAGAGATTTTAATAAAAAAAAGTATATAAATAAAAACAACACATAAAGCTTTATCGTTTTACTTAAACATGCATCGTAAATACATTAAATATTATTCTTCACAAGCTGGCGGTAATATAAATGAAATAGGACCACTTTTACAGGCATATCCAACAATCCAGCGAGGGCGTGGTTTAGGTAATTTATTTGGAGGTTTATTTCGTTTTTTAAAACCTGCATTGGCTACTGGTTTAAATTTACTAAAAGACGAAGCATTCAAAACTGGCTCTAATATTTTGTATGATATAGCTTCAGGGTCAAATCCAAAAGAAGTATTCGAAGAACAAGCTAAAGCAGGCATAAAAAATTTAAGAACTTCAGCAGTGAACCAATTGCATTCAATGTATGGTAGTGGTAGAAAGCGAAAAAAAAGTAGTAAAAAAACGATGCAAGTAAAAAAAAGACGTAAAACTATAAAAAGACGTGTAAAACCGAAACTATATTCAATCAGTAGAAATAGGCGGAGAGCAGGAAATAAAAAATCACGTGTTCTAGATATTTTTAATTAAAAATGGTTATTGTAGAATGCATGAAGTCAGAGTTAGATCTTTTCACAACACCACCAATACAGACGAGTATTTTACGAACTGATGAAGTAGTCTACAATCCATTAGCCTCGTTAGAGGCCTCACCTTCTACAATAGAATTTGTCTCACTTGGTAATGGTGATACATACAGAGATTTAGCATCAACATATATTAAATTTAAAGTTCAAATATTAAAACAAGATGGAACAAAATGGAGTTATGCCGATACAACAGGATCAGGTGCTGATAAAAAGTCAATACCACAGCCTAGTGTAGTAAATAATTTGCTACATTCAATGATTAAACAAGTAAATGTAACAATAAATGGGAAAAATGTAACACCTTCTGATTCTTTTTATAATTATAAAAGTTATTTAATTTCCTTGGTAAGCTATGGAAAAGATGCTAGTTCAACACATTTGGAAGGATCTGGTTGGGAGCTAGATAAACCAAATGTTCATGATATTAATAACGAAGGTTCCAAAATAAGACAGAAACAGTACAAAAACTCTTCTACTGTAGAGCTAATGGGAAAATTACATGTGGATTTTTTTAACACACCTACTTTGCTTTTAAACAATGTTGATGTGAGAATTTCGTTAACACTGGAAAAACCAGAATTTTATTTATTTTGCGCTGACACGGATGAAAGCTATTTGAAAATTCATGAAGCAACACTATACATGAAACATGTTACAGTTAACCCTAATATTTTATTGGCTCACAACACTATTCTTGCAAAAACTAATGCAAAGTATCATTACAAAAGAGGAGAATTGAAAACATTTACAATACCAGCAAATACTTCAAACATTTCATTGGATAATGTATTTATTGGTCAGCTACCTAATACATTATTATTTTGTATGGTAAATAATGAAAACTTTAATGGAAAACGATCAAAAAATCCATATTATTTTGATCACAATAATTTATCACAATTTCAATTATATGTAAACGGTGTACAAGTACCTAATTCGCCAATTGAAACAAATTTCTCTGAGAGTTTTTGTAATACCAGAGCATATTTAACATTATTTAAGGGTACAGGAATACATCATTCCGATAGAGGTCATCAGATCACAAGAGAATATTTTTCAAAAGGCTACACAGTATTAGCTTTTGATTTATCAGCCGATGGATCAGGTAATGAAACATGTCAAAACCTGTTAAATCAAGGTACAGTAAGAATTGAGGCAAAATTAAGCTCTGCACTACCCTCAACATTAACGTGCATTGTTTATGGAGAGTTTGATGCGTCATTAGAAATTGATAGAAATCGGAATGTTTACACAAATTTATAAATAGCTGTACAAACAAAATAATTTTTTATTATACAACAGGCCTTGAAAGTGTTAGAGCATAAAAATGATAAATAATAATAAATTTCCATCATATGCTTTAGTGGACATATCATTTACCAGTGATAAAATAATTACTTTTGGACATAAAGTAAGTATTGCAGGTATTGAAGAATCAAATAAAGTAGTACACTACGAATACAAATATTTATATCCAACATCAAAAATAAATGCAGAAAAACACAATTGCAACACAAATGGAAATTTATACAACGAAAATATAACTCAAGCTTTAAATAAAAAATTAAACAAATTTGATGTATTGTTGGTTAATGGAAAAAACAAAAAAGAATTTTTATTACAATCTATAAAGTGTAACACAAAAATTTACGATATTTCAAACCTAACAGAACAGCATGAATACGCAACAGATAGTAAAAATTCTTCGGAGGAATAAACACACAAAATTTTGTTTTAGGGGCGTTTTTGCTTTTAATCGCATACCAAAACAGATAAAAAAGAAACCGTTTTGTATTGTTGTTAATTCAGATCCTGATACAAAACCTGGATCACACTGGTTTGTTTTAAATTTTCCCCAAGCAGGATGTGCCGAATATTTTGATTCTTATGGAAATCAAACAATAAAAACAAATATCATAAGAAAAATCAATCAGAATTCTAAGCAAAAATGTTTCATAAGAAACTCAAAACGTTTACAAGCAGACTTTTCAACTGTATGTGGTCATTATTGTTGTGTTTTTATATATTTCCGTTGCAGAGGTGTTTCAATGAAGAAATTTTTAAGCATCTTTAGTTCAAATGATTTTAACTACAATGATAAATTTATTTTACAATTATTTCGAAAAAATTTTAAAGTGTAAATTTATATATAATAAGTAACAAATCTGTAATTTTAAAAACAATTAAAATACAAACAAATAAAATATCAATATTGTTTTATTCATTTATTATCACATTTTCAGCACATAACAAAGGAATTTCTACAAAAAGTTTGGAAAAATTAAACGAAATATTAAATTCTGGTAGAAAAAAATGCTCTCTTGTTAATTTTTTTACATTATAAATTTCACAATTTTTGTAATATTTAGTAATATAATCTTTTACATATATTTCATTTACATAGTTAAAGTATGCATGACTGGTTATAAAATCCCTGATTCCATTAATTTGATTCCATTCTTCGCTGTTTAACAAAAATGTTAAATTTTGAATATCGTCATCATTGCATATGTTTTGAACAAACATAATCCAAAGACTATAACTGAATTTCATTGGTGTTTTACCAAACTTTGAAATTACCACTATTGGTTTTAACGTACTCGGATGAAAACCCGATGAAATTTTTGCTGTGTGTTCTTTATTTAGATAATAATGATAGGCAAGAAGCAAGTTGCCAGCATCTCGGGGCGTATGTGTTTCCATTTTGTCACTACAATTATAACTAAAGCATAATCACTTTTGAGAAATTAAACAAAGAATAATATTTTAAAAATCAATTTTATTATATTTTAACATATACATGTACATATTAAAACAATTTTTTAAAGCACATCTTTTTAAGTTCCATCCTTTTGATGTGGAGTGAACGGGACAGTATGTGGCATAATTTTGTAATTCTTGTAATTTAGGAATGTCAAAATTTAAATCCACAATCTTTGTTGTTTTTGGAAAATATTTGATAAGTATATCTTTTTTTTGTTTGCCTTTTACGAAAATACTGTATTGTTCTAAATTTTTAAATATATATGGTAGACTGTTGTATTCAATAATACCACTTTCCCATTCCAGACCGTTTATATTATCCCTATTGTAGTCATTTTGTTGTAAAATTTCATAATTTAGTTCTTTTTTAGGATATGGAGCTTTTAATAAATAATAATCTGCAGTCAGTGAGCCTTGCTTAAGTGTAGCCATTTCTTTTATAAAATAATGTTTACCATTACCAATTACGAATTGAAAATCAACAAAAATTATTTTGCTCTGCATATTTTTTTTTTTAGAACAACTTTACTCTTTGACAAAAGCTATAAAACTAAATTTACTAGTATAATTAAGTTAGTTATGAAGTATCGTCATGAGTAAAAAGTCAATTGTAGAGGAATTGCATAAGCCTGCAAGAAAAAAATTCGAAAGGCGGAAAGTTAAACAGAAAGGCCTTAATGATACCTGGCAAATTGATTTAGTAGAAATGATTCCATTTGCAAAATTCAACAAAGGTTACAAATACCTACTTACAGTTATTGATATTTTTTCAAAATATGCTTATACAAAACCAGTTAAAACAAAAAGTGGTTCTGATGTAACGAAGGCTATGAATAAGATTTTATCTAAAAGCAAGCAAATTCCAAAAAATATTCATTCTGATCAAGGAAAAGAATTTTTTAACAGCAATTTTCAAAACTTAATAAAAAAACATAATATAAATCATTATCATACATACACAAAACTTAAGGCTTCTATTTGTGAACGTTTTAATCGGACTTTAAAAAATAATATGTGGAAACAATTTAGTTTACAGGGTAATTATAATTGGATTTCAATTATAAATGATTTAACAAATAAATATAATCATACACGACATCGTACAATAAAAATGAAACCAAATCAAGTCTCTAAAAAAAATGAAAAATTTCTATTAAGAACAATATACAATACCCCAAAGTTATATAAAACGCCTAAATTTAAAATAAATGATTTTGTACGCATCAGCAAGTCCAAAGGAATTTTTCAAAAAGGTTATGAACCAAATTGGTCTACCGAAATTTTTAAAATATCAAAAATTAACTCAACAAACCCTGTAACTTATTCTTTAACTGATTATAAAGAACAGCCGATAATGGGAGGTTTTTATGAATTTGAAATGCAGAAAACAAAATATGCTCATTCTTATCTTGTTGAAAAAATAATCCGACAGAAAGGTAATCAAGTTTTTGTCAAATGGCTTGGATTTGATAATACACATAATTCATGGATAAATAAAAAAGATATTTTAAAATAAAACTCATACTTCATGGATAAATAAAAAAATAGTACAACTAAAAAATAAACTTTGTTTTAACAGTATAACTTGTTTATTATAAAAAAAATTTGTAATATGAATTTCTAGGATATAAAAGCTAGATAAACAACTATTTCGTTTAGTCTTATACTAACTTACAAAATGTCAAGTTTTATAATTGTAAACGAATCTATTTTGAATGTTAAACGTTTTAATTTACGTGGACGTCGTGTAGAATTTTCTATAAAACAAGTGCCCGAAAACCAGGAACCCACAAGCTGGATTAAAAAGGCTATTGAGGAAATTATTGCATATGTAACAAATGGTTTATTACCTACTGATCAGGTGGGAATCACATTTTGTGACAACAGTTTATTAGAACGCGCTCCTGGATGGCTTAATTTTAAAGAAGCATCTTTGATAAATATAGAAGAAGTCTGGGCCCTTATATCAAAAATATACCAAAGTAATTTAGAAGGTCTTAGCACAAACAACTTTTGTTTACAAGTAACATCTGTTAGATTACCAAGAGGTAGCGGTCGTGGTAAAAATTATAACACTTTTGATGAGGAAAGTGCTAAAAGAAAAGGTATCATTTCAATACAAAATGATGATTATATCTGCTTACCTAGAGCATTAGTTGTAGCTATTGCAATAATAGAACAAGATCCTGTATACAAAAATAAATGGATAATTAAAGATACGCATAAAATACAGACAATCAGAGCAATGAATTTACTTAAAGAAGCGAATGTTAGTATAGCGTCGGAAGGAGCTGGTGTTGTAGAAATTCATCAATTTCAACTACATCTCAAAGACTATAAAATTGTAGTGTATCAATATGGCACAAAAGGAAAAAATATAATTTATAAAGGTGATAATGATGGTAAATCATTAAATTTATTGTACCATAAAAACCACTTCAACGTAATTTCATCGTTGACTTCAGCTTTTTGCTGTAGATATTTTTGTCAAACATGTCGTATACCATATAATAATAAAAATGCACACCATTGCGGAGGTCAATGCCCCTGTTGTCAAAAAACACCACCGTGTCATAAAGTCACAACAGATAACTTGTACATACTGTAATAGAAAATTTAGAGGTCAAGACTGTTACAATAATCATCTGTCTTCAGGTTCGAATAAAAACAACAACATTTGCACAGACATAAAAAAGTGTTTAAAATGTTTAAAAACCTACAAACAAAATAGAGTACACACTTGTGGAGAATTTTTTTGCAATATATGTAAAAAATATGTACCAAAAGAACATTTGTGCTATATGCAAACAGATAAAAAGACCCCAAATTTTAAAGATAAAATGTTTATTTTTTACGATTTAGAAACACGACAAGAAATAGATTTAAATACAACTTCTGTAAAAGCTATTAAACTACATGAGCCCAACTTATGTATATATAATAAAAGATGTGATGCGTGCTTAGAATGTGAAAATTTGGTATTTTGTAAAAAATGTGGTTTTAGACAGCTTATATATAAAGAAAATGTAATACAAACATTTTTAGAAAATTTGCTAGAAGCTAGAAAAACATTTAAACAAATAATCGTAATAGCTCATAATGGTAAATCATTTGATCATCAGTTTATTTTAAATCACATTTTAACAAAAACTGACTTAACCCCACAATTAATTATGCAGGGGACAAAAATTATAATGATGTTATTAGGAAATATTAAATTTATTGATTCTATAAATTATTTTCCAATGGCTTTGTCTAAATTACCCAAAGCTTTTGATTTACCCGATTCATATAAAAAAGGTTATTTTCCGCATTTTTTTAATACTCTAGAAAATACAAATTATATTGGTTGTTTACCTCCTACAGAATATTATGGTTGTGATCAAATGAAGACAGATGATCGTAAAACGTTTTTAAAGTGGTATGAGGAAAATAAAAATTTGGAATTCAATTTACAAAAAGAAATCGAAAGCTATTGTGCGAGTGATGTTAATATTTTAACAGAGGCCTGTTTAAAATTTAGAAAACTATTGCTTACAGAATGTAATGTATGTCCTTTTACTGAGGCGACCACAGTTGCATCAGCATGTAATTTGGTTTTTCGACGAAATTTTTTACAACCAAACACAATTGCTATTATTCCTGTTGAAGGATATAGAAATCGTGACAAACAATCCAAAATAGCTATGCAATGGCTATTGTACGAAGAAAAAAAATAGAAAGATTACCATACAGTTTGCAGCAAAACAAAAAGAGGCAATTATAAATGGTGTAAAGGTAGATGGCTACTGCAAAGAGACTAAGCAAATTTTTGAATTTCATGGCTGTTTCTATCACGGTCATCCTGTATGTATTAAACATAATAGAAATAAGTTAATAAATAATCAATCTACTGAGACATTTGAGCTTCGCTATGAAAATACAATAGCGAAAACAAATAGACTGCAATCTTTTGGTTATGAGGTAATAGAAATGTGGGAATGCGAGTTTTTCAAACAATGCCAACAAAATAAACAAATAACCGAATATGTTAAAAATCATCCTCTCTTAGATAATTTGCCACTTAATCCTCGAGATTCATTTTTTGGTGGGAGAACAGGTAATACACGATTATATTATAAATGTGATTTTGGTGAGAAAATTAAATATATTGATGTATGTTCACTTTATCCATGGGTCTGCAAATATGGAAAATTCCCGATCGGCCACCCTAAAATATATGTAGGTGATCAGGTCTGTCGACAGATTGATTTGAAAACAAAAAATGGTTTAATAAAATGCAAAATACTTCCGCCACAAAATTTATATCATCCTGTTCTACCACTAAAACAGAACAATAAATTAATGTTTACGTTGTGTCGGACATGTTCCGAAAAATTATGTCAATTAACATGTTTTCATAACGATCAAGAAAGAGCTTTAACAGGAACATGGATATTTGATGAAGTAGTTAAAGCTTTGGATAAAGGGTATAAAATTATAGATATTTTTGAAATATGGGAGTATGAAATTGCCCAATATGATATGACAACAAATAGTACTGGAATATTCACAGAAATGATGAATAAGTTCATAAAAATGAAACAATCTGCCAGCGGGTTTCCAATATGGTGTGAAACGCGTGCACAACAAGAAGAATATATTGTTGAGTTTTTGAAAAATGAAAATATTCAGCTTGAATTTGACAATATTATTAAAAATATTGGTTTAAGATCTTTGGCCAAATTAATGCTAAACTCTTTCTGGGGTAAATTTGGTCAAAGAGAAAATCAGCCAAAAACAGCAATTGTAAATGAGCCTGATGAACTATATAATTTATTAACAAATGCAGCTATTAACGTCAATCATATCTTACCAATTAATGACAATACTTTAATTGTAAACTGGGAATATGTAGAAGAGGCATGTACACCACTTTCAACTGTAAATGTTTGCATCGCTTCATATACAACTGCACAGGCACGTCTTAAACTTTACGAATATTTAGAAAATCTTGATAATAGAGTTTTGTATTATGATACAGACTCTGTGATATACATAAGCCGAAAAAATGAAATTGACCCACCAACAGGTGATTTCATTGGTTATATGACTGATGAATTAGAAGGAGAATTTGGTGCTGAAAGTTATATAACAGAATTTGTGTGTGGTGGTCCTAAAAACTATGCTTTTCAAGTTTTCAGCACAAAAACTAAAAATTTACAAACCAGATGTAAGGTAAAAGGCATTTGTTTAAATTACCAAAACTCCAATCTGATAAATTTTGATACTATTAAACAAATGATTTTGCATAAAGATAATAACATGGAACCGATAACAATTGTATCTAAAAATATACAACGTACAAAAGATCATCAAGTAATAACCGTACCTGAAACCAAACTTTATAAACCAACATCAACAAAAAGAAAATTCCTAGATGATTTTGATTCCATTCCGTATGGATATAAAAAATAATGTTAAAATTATACGTTACTATATATATAAAAAAAAATAAAAAAAAATGTATATATTGAGAATATTAAATTTTTTATTTATTTTAACAATCTTGTATAAATTATTAAATTAATCATAATAAATATATAATTAATCCCAATTTTCTTCTTCCGGTTCTGGTACCGGAAGGTTGTCAGGAACAAATCTGCGTCCATTTCCTTCCAATGGATAATCGGCATCAGGATGAACTAATGCATCGTCTTTTTCTTCTTCAAGGTCTTTAATAGGTGGTTCCATAATGATAATACACAACGAAAATCAAAAATACGTAGTATTTATTACAAAATTGTTTTTAAAAATACTGTACGTGAATACTTTTTCGATCTTAATAACTACAACATTGTTTTTATCTTTCTGAAAACTAATCATACTTATTTCTTATTGCATTTTTTAAAAAAAAAAATCTCGGCAAGTTTATTATCGTCGTTTTTACTTTTAGTTTTATAGTAATAATTGTAATAAATTTTCATATAAATAATTTACCTTAATTTAATACTTTAGTTTATAGTAACAATTGTAATAAACTTGAAAATTTTCATATAAATAACCTACCTTAATTTAATAAAAAGTTTAATTTTAAACAAACCAACAGAAAGTAATTCAAATATTTTAAACAAAATGGAAAGTCAGTAGATTGACTATGTACAAGTACAATAACTTTAATTAAATTTATATTTTTCTCGGGAAGTTTATTATCACCATAATTTTTAATAATAACAATAAATTTCAAAAAAAAATTCAATAAATTGTGTCAATTAAAGTGATGATACGTTTTTAAATTAAAGATTTGTTAACAATATCAACTGTAAGTACAATAATAATAACTTTAATTAAATTTATATTTTTTCTCGGCAAGTTTATTATCACCATAATTTTTAATAATAACAATAAATTTTAAAAATAATTCAATAAATTGTGTCAATTAAAGTGATGATACGTTTTTAAATTAAAGATTTGTTAACAATATCAACTGTAAGTACAATAATAATAACTTTAATTAAATTTATATTTTTTCTCGGCAAGTTTATTATCACCATAATTTTTAATAATAACAATAAATTTTAAAAATAATTCAATAAATTGTGTTTTTATTGTTATGATAAAAAAGTGATTATACGTTTTTAATTAAAGATTTGTTAATAATATCAATTGTAAGTTTTTTACTTTTAGTTTTATAATAACAACTTTTATAAACTTGATAATTTTCATATAAATAACTTACCTTAATTTAATAAAAAAGTTAGTTTAATTTTAAACAAACCAACAGAAAGTAGTTAAAATATGTTAAACGAAATGGAAAATCAACAAATCGAACAATCACAGACAAACAGCTTTATGTTTCAACCCCCAACATTGGCAAATTTAGCCCTACGAGCTGCATTCAACTCGCATGCATACAGCTATGAATATTGGATAAAATGCCATGAGCACAAAAGTCTTCAAAAACGATATCTAATGGATAAACAATTGTATTATGTGGATTATTACAGCTTCTTATTTGACAGTCAAATGAAATATTCTTATGAATATACAATACTACAGCTTTTAAATTATTGTCAAAATAGAGAATGTTTTGATACGATGGACATTAGGCTTCAGCCTATATACTGGTAATCCTAATGTAATAAATTTTATAAAAAGTGTAATAAATTGTAATGATTTTTAAAAATATGTAATAAATTGTAATGATTTTTCAAAAAAAAAAATGTATTATTGAAATTTTAAAAACTTAATAAATAATTTAATGTTAAAATATAATCTGTGTATAAGTCTATTCTATCCATATTTACATTGTCTATAGTCTTTTCATATTTTAAAAAGTATATAAAGTCTGTTCAAATTAAGCTATAGTATCAGTTTTATTTGAAGACTTTTCCTGTAAACGTAGTGAAAAATACAAAAAAAAAGAAAATGGTAAGTATTTTTTATACCATTTACATAATTATATTTTTTTTAAATATATTATTTCTTCTGTTTTAGGCAAACTTTTTAAAAGATTTAAACAGTTTTGGATCCGCTCCAACTTCGCTTAAACCAATCACAAGAACAAATGAGTTAACTATTGGCAGGGAGTATAAAATAACCAACATGAGGATAGCAAATACTCGATACGGACCGAAATTCCTGGTAGACTTGGGCACAAGTGTATATTTTCTACCAGAAAAAATATCAGCCGGATTGATGGAACAAAACTACACACCCAGTCAGGTACCTAAAAATTTGTACATGATAGTGGACAAAATAGAGGGGCCTATTATACGTTTTTTTCAAAAAAATAATTAAAATTTTATGGTAAAATTAAAACATTTATTGTAAAAAAGTATTTACATAATAAATAAATTACGATGCAAAACTATTTCTAAAAAAGGTGTATATTTTCTCAAATTTTTTTGTTTACAGGATCAATTTCCATCTATAAAATTTAAAAACATTTTTCAGAACTCCTAAAGATATGTGACGCGCGAAATATAAACAAAATAATTTTCAAAACTTTTAAAATAATTGAATAAAACCAATATAAAAAAGTAGAAGCACGAAAGATAATAATAAAATAAAACATGAGGGTGATGGCTCAGTGTATAGAGCTCTTGATTTGTACAAACATTAATACGTGTGATCAATCCTCGTTATGTTTGTTTTTAATTTTTACACACCTATCTACATTTTATATCGCAGACGTGCACTAGAAAACATTTTTTTTTTTTTTTAGCTGCAAAAAACATAATTCAACAACAGAAGACAAAAGAAAATATTTGATAATGCTTTTTCATTATAATTTTAGTTCCATTTCTTATATAAAAAAACACGCTATCAATCAATCGTATACAAAAAAAATAGAGTATGTCGACGATAAAACAAAAAAAGAAAAGCAAAGTTCTGTAAAATTTCTGAAAATTGAAAATGAAATAAAAAACCCCAAAAATTGTATATTTGATTTTAATTGTTTTTTTTATTATACAAAATTATATTGTGTTATACAAAAAAATATATTATTTTATAAAAAAACTTATACAAAAAATATTATTACATAAATCAATGTAATAATATTACAAATGTAATTGGCCGCAATTCTTGATGTATCATTTTTTTCAGCTACAAAAATAAATAAATATAAAAACATAAAAATATTTTAAAAAACCATTTATTATTATAAGAAAAAGAGCAAAATTACAAAAAATATATTATTTAAAAAATTGAAAAAGTTAATATAAAAAAAGCAGTAACTACAAAGTAAAAAGCACTAACTACAAAGAAATACAAAAAAAAAACTACAAAAAAAACTACAAGCGCTGCATATTATTTTTTTTGACTTTAAATTTTCCCTCAAACTCACCCTCGATGGAGTTATTACCACTCCCTGTATCGTAATCTGTCTAAAAAAGAAAAATTGAATTTTAAAAATGATTATATTTTTTTTGGTAAAAACTTACTTCATTATTTGTTAAGTATTTTGTTTTATAGGTTGTAAAAGTTATTTTTGGTTCATATGCTGGCTTTAACTAAAAAAATATTATAAATATTAATATTTATTTAACATTATAACATTTTATTTATACTTACTTTATCATAATTCGATAGCTCTACTATCGGTTTTTGAATATTAAATGGGATTAGCTGTTCCTCTTTCATCTAAAAAAAAAAAAAAAATTTTCATATTAATTTAATTGAAAATCACATTTTTTATTTTGAAAAATAACTTTTTTTATAAAATAATATTAATATTGTACTTACTTGTGTATTATAATTATTATGTATTTCGTTATGAAAGCCAAATACATGGCCTCCTGACGCATTGATATTAAATACCATAGAGGCATTTCCAAATAATAAACTAAAATTATGAGGCCCTTGTATTGCCTCCTTTTGTTGATGTAACTGATGGGGAAGCGGTGCCCCATAACAAAAAAAAACACTCAACAACATAAAAAAAACACTAATATTTTTTATCATTTCCATTTTTTTTAAAAAAATTTAATTTATTATTATTAATTTATTATTTAACGTTTACACTTCAGCTATGTAGTTAGAAAACTGATTTGTGAAAAATAAAAATTGCATTCAAAATGCATTGAAATAATTTCTGTAATCAGATATTTTGAAAAAAATATAGAAATTATTTAGAACAAAATGCTGATTATTTAAAAACATTATCGCTATATATTAATATATACATATTAATTAATCAAATTTTATATTCTTCCTGATTAAACTTTGTGCTGAACTATATTTATTATTTTGTAATAATTTAATTTTATTATTTCTATTATTTAATAGTATTTTTAGAAAAAAATTCCGTAATTGAATATTATCAATATTTTTTAAAAACATTTTCAATATTGTTTTAATATAATCAACATAGTAATTAAACTATTTTCCCTGATTGAACTTTGAATATGGTTTTCGAAAAACAAATTTAATATATATAGTTTTACAATTTTATATATTAACAAAATTTTGATATGATATACTTATACTATAACTATATTGTATAACATTTTTTTTTTTTTGGAATTTTATTGGAAAATACATATGTTGTATATATGTTTTTTTTCGTTTTATAAAAACGTAAAACCGATTACTTAACAAGCACGTGCAGCAAAAACTATATAAAAAATCATTTTTTTTTTTAGGTCATTAAATTTCTATGGAAACAAAAAATATTTTTGTAATTTTGTTTTATTGTTTTTTTGTTGTATACAAGAATCATATACAAAAAAAAAATAACAAACTTAAACTTATATACTGCATATAAAATATACCGCTTAAAGTTATACGAAATATAAAATAACATGCGTATATTAATTTTAGTATTTCGCAGTTTTTTAAAATATGTAATTATAATAACCTTGAAAAAAAAAGTTCATTATCTTTTATTAAACCTCACTAAGTTGATTCATGTAATATGTTAGTCATGCATTAAACAAACAAACAAACAAAACACGTTATTTGCGTTGTGAAAAATTTTCACTTGATAGCTCAGATGGTAGCGTGTAGGTTTACAAATCAAGACATCCACGGTTCAAATCTACACAAAACCAAGAATATTTTTTTTAAAAAACAAAATACAAATTCTTTGTTCAAACAAAGAAACAGAAGAGAAACAAGAAAAACAAAGAAAATTCGTTCATATAATCATTTAATCCATTCAAACATAACAAGGTTGGTGGCTCAATAGGTAGAGAGCTCAGCAACTTACACAAAATATTCCGCGATCTATCCCAGCCATTGCCAATATTACTTTTTCTCGCGTATTTTACAGAACACATGCGTAAAACACTTTAAAGTCACGTACAAAAATAATTACCCTAATTAAAATTTATCCCTAAATAATTGACTTAATTAAAATTTATAGGGTAATAAATAATTAGCATAATAAAGTCATAAAAAATAATTGACCTAATTAAAAGGTGTGAAAAAAGCCATTAAAAACACATTAACGTCAAAAAACCCATTAACGAATGATTAATGGGTTTTATTTAGTTCCCAGCACCAAGTGGCCCAATAACTACTTAAGTTAATATCAGGTTGTGGCTTATAATGTTTTGCCAGGATAAAGTTGGTATTATTATGACTTGATTTAGTATAAAAACTTAAAATATAGAAAATGTACTAAGGGAATTTTTCTTGTAAACCAACGATATATTAGTACAGCCTTAGCACAATGCATATATTCAGGTGCTCTCAAAACACCACACAAAAAAAAAACAAATCATCTCACTCAAAAATTATATATTTATGCGTATATTCATTCAGGCGCTTTCAAAACACTACACAATAATTCCCACCAATTACAGCCGGGTTTCTTCTTACAGATTGCGCCACCAATTACAGCCCGGCTTCGGGCATATGCATAAATTATATATTTATACATAAATTCAGGCGCTTTCAAAACACCACACAACAATTCCCACCAATTACAGCCGGGCTTCGGGCATATGCAAAATTATATATTTATACATAAATTCAGGCGCTTTCAAAACACCACACAACAATTCCCACCAATTACAGCCAGGCTTCTACTCACAGATGGCGCCACCAATTACAGCTGAGCTTCAGATATTACAACCGGGCTTCAGTCATGACAGCCGGACTTCTGACATTACAGCCGGGCTTCAGGCTAAATTATATATTTATGCATATATTCAGGCGCTTTCAAACCACCACACAAAAATTCTCAGATGGCGCCACCAATTATGCAGCCCGGTTAGATGGGCTCCACGGGTGTGAGCTAGCTCTCTCTTAGGTCTTACTACTTATGTGCTTAGTTATTATACAACTGATAAGAGTATAAATATTACAGATTCTTAAAAAAAAATTATATTTAAATTTACAAAAAGCGTTAGAATTAAATCTTAATGTTCGAGCTGTCATATGCGACCAAGGTTCCAATAACAGAAGGTATTTCCAAATTTTGGAAGCTACTGTAACAAAACCTTATTTTTTAATTAATTCAAACGGAAGAGAAAGGTTTTTTTTTACTATATTTGATCCTGTTCATCTTATTAAGTCAATTAGAAATACACTACTAAAATATGATATTGAAACTAAATACTGTGAAGTCTCATTTCAAATTATTCGATCATTATATATATTTGAACGTAATAATGCCAAAATAATGTGTCCCAACCTTTCAAAAAAACATATATTTCCAAATACAATTGAAAAAATTAATGTTCGTTTAGCGTCTCAAGTTTTTAGTAGATCAGTTACTACTATTATATTTTTATGTAAAAAATTTGTATCGCGAAAATCTTGTGCTTTATGTGGATAAAATTTATATCGAAAATAGATAGATTATTTGATTGCCTTAATAGTAAGAAATTGTTTGACAAAAAATCCATGCAACAAAACATTAATATTTCGAAATATCTAGCTGAGATGAGAATGAGACTATATTTCAGAGAAATAGTGCCGAAAACTAAAACAAAATTTATTGCATAGATGATATGGTTCCAACTATAACTGCAATTATTGAACATTCCAAAGACGTATTGATAATTCCAATGATAAGACTCATTCTTTTTATTTGTTATTATCTAGACTCAATGAAGACCCCAAGAAAATTTTATTTGCCTTGATTCGCTACAGAAATGGCTGTAATATCAATCCGTCAGTAACAGAGCTAAATAATATTTTAGAAAGAAATATGTTTTAGTTCTACATATTTTATTTATACATTTATATATATATTTTCACATAATTTTAAATAAAAGCAATATTTTTTATTAATTTATATGTATATGTATATATATATATATATATAAGATAGTATCAGCATCATAATCATCATCATCGTCCTCATCAAGCTCTAGAAACTCTAATATAGTTGTCCTTTTTCTAGGTCCCATACTTTTTAATCCGCAGGTGCCATTTATTATGTTATCAATTTCCGCGTGTTGGCATACAACTATACCTGAGTGGCATAAAAATTTTGGAAATCTTGCGATTATTCTGGTACCGAATTTGGTATTTATTTCTTTGATATTCACAATTTTATAGATTTAGTTTAATACCATATCCGATAGCTTTTTTGTAATAATTTCTTTATATTTAAAGAATTTATAAAGTTTTCAGCTATTATATTGTATTATCTCTACCTCAGTACTTAAGTGTCGTATACGCATATTTGTCATTTTTGGTAAATTGCGTTGTAAGATAAAACTCTACTTTTTATCGTGAAATATGAATATTTTTCGGATTTTTTTTTCAGAATCCTTATGTGGGGGTTTAGAGCTTTATTTTACTTCAATAGATTTATATAAGTGTGTAGTAATATAAAAATAATTTAACATTTAATATTTTTCAATTTATATTATGCGTATACGACATACGCATAAATATTTAACGATTGTTTATTTATGGTACATATGTGGCGACACGGCGAGCGACACGACGACAAACTTTAAAAGTAAAATTAATATTCAGTTTTCACGCACGTAAATTGAGCGATTTAAATGTGACAAAAATATAGTTTCAATTTTACTCACTGTCTCTTTGTCGATTGAGAAGCATACAGATGTCTGTTAATAATAAACTAAAAATTGTGATAATAAACATAAAAATAAATTTTGTTAAATATTATAAGCAAGGTGTTTTATTAAAGAACTTCAACAAATAATAGTGGAAAGAACTTCATCGTTGGAATTATCAAATAAATAATATTAATGGTTTTCAACCTTCCAACGTGCAAATTGCCATAATTGGTGAGCCCGACAAGGAGCACTATAGTCAAAAAGTGCGCCCCCAAAATCATAACCTCAATTTGGGTAAGGTTATGATTTAATAAATTTAAGGTTATGAGGTAGTAAAACACCAAAAAAATAAAAACGTGGTTTGTAAAACGTTTACAAAGAACATCATACATAACCAAAAAGCAGTTCAAATAGCGGCTGCAACATATTTCAACAAAACTTATTCAACAAAATTAATTTCATCACAAGCATTTCATCAAAACAAAATTAATTTCAACAAGCAGTGTCATTCAAAAATATTTCATCAAAATTAATTTCAACCTAATTTATTCAACAAAATTAATTTCATCAAAATAATAGTTAAAACAAAGAAAAAATTCATCAGAAGGTACATTTTGTAATTACATCAAAAGTAAAAACATTTAGTAAAAATAAAATAAATTAAGATTTTTTTTATATAAAATAAATTAAGAATTTGGTATTAATCTTAAAATCAAGTAGAATTGTAAATCTTGATATTATTAATGAAAATACTTTCTAAAATTTCAAATTAATTATTAAAAATATTAAATGGATGTCGTTTAAATAAGGTTATATTGAATGCCAAACCAAATTTTTAATAAAAATATTAAAAATATTTATCAAAAAATATTAAATTGAATTCTTATTAAAAATATATATTAAAAATATTAAATTGAATTCGTAATAAAAACATTTATTAAATATATATTAAATTGATATTGAAATCAATAATAAAAAATTGATATTGAAATCAATATAAAGAAAATTATTATCAAATATTATATTGAATTTGGTATTAAAATCAAGTAGAATTTAAATCTTGTTAAACCATATTCAAATTACATTTAAATATTTCACAAAAATATTAGTAAATATTATTAAACATTATTAAATATTTACAATTTTATTAAATAAAAAATAAACAATTAACTACTTATCAAAAAGTAAAAGAAATAAAAAACGTTAAGGTTAAAATATTTTTTTTATATAAATTAAAAAATTAACTATTAAATAATAAAAAAAGAAAAAGAAAAATGTCAATTTCAAATAATTATTAAAAAAAAAAAAAGAAAAAGAAAAATATAAATAAATAATATTTTTTCTTTCGTTTTTATATAATATTAAAAATTAATATTATAATTATTGAATTCTATATTAATATTATAATTTTAGAATTTTATATATTGAAACTATAGTTTGGTCATTGCAAATCGCTATTAATTTATGTTGGTACCATTTTAGTATTTAAATTCACAAATTGAATTTTATTTGGAAATATTTTTTTTTTATATATAAATTTTAAAATGAGCGACGCGGAAAAGAGTGACGATAGTCAAAAAAGTGATATATCGCTGAAATCTAAATCGTCGCCTAGTAATTCAAAAAGCGAAACAAACTAAAAAGGTCATAAGTCACAAATTGAAAGAGTTGCTTTAAAACCACCTCCATTTTGGAGCGCAAATCCTAAATTATGGTTTTCTCATTTGGAGGCTCAATTCGAAATTAGTGGTATAACTGTCGATGATACCAAATATTTTTATACCGTTGGTGCGCTCGACGAACAAATGCTTAAATTAGTTAGCGACATTGTGGAAAAACCACCTAATAATAATAAATATGCCGCAATTAAAGAAGCATTAATCCAAAACTTATCGGAATCCGAAAATCAAAGGTTGCAAAAACTTTTAAAAGGTTTTGATTTAGGTGATCAAAAACCTTCGCAACTATTACGTCAAATGCGGTCAAGCAATTACTTCAATTTATTAGAACCAGTTCTTAAAAATTTATGGCTTCAGCGTTTGCCGCAACAAGCCCAAATTATTTTGGCTGTTAGCCCAGGGTCATTAGACGAGTTATCTATTTTAGCCGATAAAATTTTAGAGACCTCCAACCCCACAGCTATTTGGTCCGTCGATAAAAATAAATCCGAACCGGAAAATCCAAATTTAGATATATCTTTAAAATTAAATGAAATTATTCATCATTTAAAATCAAATACATTTAATGACACACAAAGTAGAAGTGTAAATCGTAATCGTAATCGTAATAACGATAATTCACGAACCCGTTCAAATTATAATAATGATAATTCACGGAATCGTGCAAATTCAAATAATGATGGTTCACAATCTCGTTCAAATTCTGGTAACGAAAATAATAAAACACCAAAGAAACAATATAACTTATGTTGGTATCACTATCGGTGGGGCAAAGATGCAAAAAAATGCATTCAACCTTGCAAATTTAACCAAACGGAAAACAATTAGGCCAAGCACAACTAGCGACGTGTGCTGAGAGCCTTAAAATTATATGCCTTTTTATATATGATCCGACCACTAAATTAAATTTCTTAATAGATAGTGGAGCGGATGTATCGGTAATTCCACCAACTCTAAACGAAAAATTAAATAAAAATTTTAGCTATCCACTTTACGCAGCAAATTCAACAAAAATTAACACTTATGGTAGAAAATTTTTATGTTTAGATTTAGGGCTTCGTAAAACTTTCAATTGGTATTTTATTATTGCTGACGTCACAAAACCGATATTAGGCGCAGATTTTTTAAAACATTTCAGGATACTGGTGGACATTAAAAGAAATCGGTTAATCGATCCGGTGACATCGTTAAACACTGTTGGTAAAGTCATGCCCGCATTTTCTTCAAGTCTTACTACTATCGCGAAAACGACAATGAATCCAAAAATTTATCAACTTTTACAAAAATATAAAGAAATTACGGTGGAAAATTTAAACTTTAAACCGGTCTTACATAATGTCACTCACCATATTCAAACTACTGGCCCACCAGTATCAGCAAAATCTCGTCGTTTATCGGCCGAAAAATTTAATATCGCAAAAAAAGAATTTGATTATTTAATTCAACAGGGATATTGCAAACCATCAAAAAGCCCTTGGTCAAGTCCGTTACACTTAGTTAAGAAAAAAAACGGTGACTGGAGACCGTGCGGGGACTACAGAAATTTAAATAATAAAACTATACCGGATAAATATCCAATACCATTTTTACATGATTTTACTCACCAATTAGAAAATTGCAAATTCTTTTCAGTAATAGATCTTCTAAAAGCGTATCACCAAATTCCAATTGAATCAACGGATGTTCCAAAAACGGCAATAAACACGCCGTTTGGTCTTTTTGAATTCAATCGAATGACCTTTGGTTTGCGTAATGCAGCACAATCATTTCAAAGATTCATCCATTCGGTACTTCGAGGTTTAAATTTCGCATTTCCATATATTGATGACGTTCTCGTCGCGTCTGAATCGGAAGAACAACACTTTCAACATCTCGATCAAATATTTGCTCGATTTAAAGAGAACGGTCTGGTAGTAAATTCTGAAAAATGTATATTTTTACAACCATCAGTTAATTTCTTAGGCCATGTAGTGGACAAAAATGGAATTCAACCATCTCCAGAACGCGTTAAAGCATTAAACGATTTTAAAAAACCGGAAACAGTCCGAGAATTAAGAAGTTTTTTAGGAATGTTAAATTTTTACAGAAAATTTATACCTCAAGCCGCGCAAAATCAAAGTATATTAAATAATTTTTTAAAAGTTCAAAGAAAAACGATAAGACAAAAATTAATTGGTCAACCGAATCTAACGAAGCATTTAAATTAGCTAAGCAACAATTATCTGATTCATGTATGTTAGCACATCCTAAACAGGATGCTGAAATAGCGGTCATGGTCGACGCGTCAGACATAGCCATTGGGGGTGTTGTTCAACAAAAAGTTAATGATATTTTTGAACCATTAGGATTCTTTTCGGTAAAGTTAAATGACACACAGCAACGCTACAGCGCTTATGATAGGGAGCTACTTGCTGCATATTCGTCAATTAAACATTTTAAATATTTGTTGGAAGGGCGTCAATTTATTTTGTATACCGACCACAAACCATTAACTTATGCTTTTAACCAAAATCCTGAAAAAGCTTCACCCAGGCAACTGAGGCATTTAGATTTTATTGGACAATTCACTACCAATATTAAACATATTTCCGGAAAAGATAATACAGTTGCGGACTATCTGTCGCGTATAAATCAAACTTCAATCGGAAATCCATTAGACTGCATCGTTAAAATAAATAATAATAATATTACCGGTAATAAAAATTTAATTTCAGATTGTTCCTCTCATGTTGATGAAATAACAATCCCAAATACTATAGATTATTCAGATTTGGCTGATGCACAATCGGATGACAATGAACTCAAGGAATTATTACAATCATGTTCAAATCTTAAATTAACGAAGATTCCAATTCCATGTTCAAATGTAGAAATTTATTGCGACGTATCAACAGGTACATGTAGACCTTACGTCACACAACAATATCGTCGTAAAATATTTGATAGTATTCACAATTTATCTCATCCGGGAATTCGCGCGTCTGTTAAAGCGGTTAAACAAAAATATGTCTGGAAATCAATTAGCAAAGACATTACACGGTTTGCGCAAGGTTGCATTGCTTGCCAAAAAAACAAAATTACGCGTCATGTAAAAAAACCAATCGGAAATTTTCCGTTAGTAAGTAATAGATTCGAAGAAATTCATATTGATCTTATCGGACCTCTGACAATTTCAGAAGGACAACGTTATTGTTTAACAATAATAGACCGGTTTACTCGTTGGACGGAAGCGGTTCCAATTCCGGACATTACATCACAAACGGTCGCTTTTGCATTGTATAAAGAATGGATATGTCGATTCGGTACACCACTATCAATAGTTACCGATCAAGGTAGACAATTTGAATGCGAGCTTTATAAAGAATTAGCAAAGTTAATAGGTTTCAAAAATAAAAGGACGACCCCTTACAATCCACAAGCCAACGGCTTTATAGAAAGATGGCACCGTACTGTTAAAACCGCCATAAAATGTCACAATAGGCTAGATTGGACTCAAACTTTACCAACCGTTTTGTTAGGGTTGAGATCGACTTTTCGGGAAGATTTCGGGGCAACGTCAGCAGAAATGCTTTATGGTGAAACGATTCGTTTACCTGGCGATTTCTTAAATCCAGTTAATACCACACCATATCAAAATGAGTTTGTTATCCAGTTAAAAGAAAAAATGGTAAAATTATTACCGTCACCTCCTTCACGTCATAATAAAGAAAACATTTTCATTTTCAAAAATTTAAGTACATGTTCGCACGCATTTGTTCGCACCGACGCGGTAAAAACTCCTTGGCAATCACCGTACGAAGGCCCATTTAAAATAATTAAAAGAAATGAGCATTATTTTACTTTATTAATTAAAAATCGAGATTGCAACATTTCAATTAATAGACTTAAACCATGTTTCATCGAAAATAACAATGATTATGATGCGAACCAAAGTCAAGATAATCAGTATTCTAAATCGTCAGCTAAAGTGTCGTCCACGTCACCACCTATTGAATCAGGTACATCAAAATTACCAGTAAAAAAGAATGTCATATTTAATTTAAAGCCTGAAATAAAAATATTTAAACCAGTTACTAGGTCTGGTAGAGAAATAAACAAACCTGTTCGTTTTATTTAAAGCGTTTACATCATTGATGTTCACTGGGTGGGGAGTAATGTGGAGACACGGCGAGCGACACGACGACAAACTTTAAAAGTAAAATTAATATTCAGTTTTCACGCACGTAAATTGAGCGATTTAAATGTGACAAAAATATAGTTTCAATTTTACTCACTGTCTCTTTGTCGATTGAGAAGCATACAGATGTCTGTTAATAATAAACTAAAAATTGTGATAATAAACATAAAAATAAATTTTGTTAAATATTATAAGCAAGGTGTTTTATTAAAGAACTTCAACAAATAATAGTGGAAAGAACTTCATCGTTGGAATTATCAAATAAATAATATTAATGGTTTTCAACCTTCCAACGTGCAAATTGCCATACATATATAACAAGAAAAAGTATATACAACAAATAAGCATTGACATAATTTTTAAAAACTATGCGTATTCCATATCTCCTTACTGCTAATAATACCAATAAAAGCACAAATACCTAAAATTTAATGTTTTAAAAGATTAATATAATCTTTATTACATAAAAAATTTTAATTTTGATTATAAAGATACAATTTTATTCAAAAAAATTATAAGCAAAAAAGATAAACAACAAACATAAAAATTAATTATCTTAACTTTTTCTTAATAGCTATTTAATTATAATCAATAACAAAAAATATTAATTTAAGTAAAATATTTTCTTTCAACAACTCAATGTTGAATAATACTTAATTTTAATATATTATACTTTAAGTTAGAACCAGAATGACGCGGCAAGCTGTCGCGTCGCGTTTGACAACAACGCTTCAAAAGTAGAATGTATAGGCATATATGAAATTGCCCACAATGTAGCGTCGCGTTGATGCGGCAATTTTGCCGCGACGCTTGAGTAGACCTACTTTCTACTTTTGCCGCTTGCAGCGTATAAATTTTAATTTCGTATGTGTCAATAAATTTATTTATTAAATTTTTTTAAATTCAATCATTTCAATTAATATTGTTTACAATTATTTTAATTTATAATGACATAATATCCATAGATATTAGAATTTATTTAATTTTTTCCATTAAATAATTGTTTACAATTTTTTCAATGTGGTTTGAAAAAAAACTCATTGCGTCGCTTTTGACTTTATACACTTCAAAATTCGATATTTCAAAAGCGACGCGACATTTTGCCGCGTCATTCTGGGTCAGGCATAATATCTATATACTTTAAATATACTTAAATTATTGTTATTTTAAGGCACTTTTTTGGAGGTATAGTTTTTTTTTTACTTACAGGTGTAATTGGAGCATCACACGTTTTTAATACAGCCTTATAATATTCAACATCAGTGTTATCCATATATTTGTACATAGATTCAATATCTTTAATTTTTTCTTTTGACAATACTGTTTTACACAGTTTAACACCATTTATTACTGGTAATAAATATATGTCGCTCAATCACACTATGTACCGCATCCACTTCTTGTATAAGAGAATGACCTGGTTCGGAATATTTATGATGAATAGTATTAATGTTTAGATGTGTTTCTAAAAATTTTAACAACATCATACTATTCATTCTATTCTTATTTTGTGGCACACAGGAATCAGACCATAAAATTAAATTTTCAATACCAGGATTATTTTCTATGACTTTTTCTAAAATTTTTTGCTGAGCACTGGCAATATCATTTCCTGATCAAAAACTGTTATGAATTGATTGACGTGCACTCATATCAAATTTATTAACACACTTAAAAGTACATGATGGCTTGCAACATACTTTTTTAACTGACTTAGATTCGTTATTAATCCCTTTTCCAGATGTATACTCTTGTCCACACAATTATATTTGTTGTTTTCGAGCTGATGTTATTCATTTCAGCTAGATTCAAGTTGTCATTATCTGATGAAGAATCATGATTTGGTACATAATTTGGATCTTCAAAAGAATCATCAGCAGAAAAGTCATTTAAATCTTCATCACGCATGGTATTGCTTTAAAAACAAAGAAATTTCATTAACTTACATTCTGATATAGCTATACAGAAAAATACAAAACAAAGAAACTAATATAATTACCTTAATGATGTCATATTTATTTTATTTGTGCTTCCATTTCCATCGTTATTATCGTCCAAGAAATCTGTCATAGCAAGTAGTACTTCGTCATCTATTTCAGGCGTTGGTGAAGATTTCCTAAAAATAATCCAAATTACAATTTATATATACAAAAGTTTATGTTACATTTATTACCTTTCTTCATCCGTTTCCATATTTAATGTTACACCACTGTATTACTTTAACACTTTAACTCTTTATCACAATAACCAACAATACTTATCACAGAACAGCACTAGTTACTTATAGCACTACTGGTAGGGGTAGGAGACTAATTTTTTTTTGTATGGCGGTATTTATACTATTTCAGTAAATCGTATGGTATACGACAAACAAGAACTCAACACGAGTTTTCCTTATACGACAATAAATTATATTTTAGTATGGTATACGACAAACAAGAACTCAACACGAGTTTTCCTTATACGACAATAAATTATATTTTAGTATGGTATACGACAAACAAGAACTCAACACGAGTTTTCCTATACGACAATAAATTATATTTTAGTATGGTATACGACAAACAAGAATTCAACACGAGTTTTCCTTATACGACAATAAATTATATTTTAGTATGGTAAAAAGTAAAAAGTAAAAAGAAAGAAAACAAACAATTGAATATAAACACTGAATTAACAGCTGTTCCGTCTTCTGTGTTGGATATTGTTTGTATAAAATTTTATTCTCAAAAAATTAAGCAAAACATTATGAGAGAAAAATTTGCTAACAAAGTTAAATTAACTGCATCTATTTTTGGTAATAATGAGAATAATAACAACATTTATATAAATGAGAGTCTGACGTCACATACAAGATTATTATTTAATGCAGCAAAAGTTATCAAAAAATCGAAAAAATATAAATATTTATGGATGAGAAATGCAACAGTTTTATTAAGGAAAAAAGATGATGATCCTGTTATTATGATTAAAACTTTTGAGGATTTAGAAAAACTTTAGTAAGTTATTTTAGTTTATTTCTTGTTGAAATTTTTTAAATATTTTCTTTTTAAATGAATAATTTTAACTTAGATCCTCAATATCATAATAACAATAATTCAAATAATTTTAATAATAATAATTGTGAAAGTGTTTTTCATGCGAATCATAAATATTTTAATAATTTTCTTGTAGTACATCAAAATATTAGAAGCCTACGTAAAAATTTTGATCTCTTGTTATTACACTTGCAATCTTTTGATAAACAGCCTGATATTATATTTCTTACAGAAATATGGATTTATGATTGTGAAATTGATGATTTTAATATTCAGGGCTATAATTTTTTTGCTAATTGTAATAATGCCTATTCTTCTGGAGGTGTTGCCGTTTTTATAAAAAAAGATTATAATAACTTTGAAGTTAGTAATTATTCTTTAGGTAGCGCAGATATGTTAAAAGTTGTATGTGAGTTAAAACAGGAAAAATTTTGTTTTGTATGCATTTATAGATTTCATAATAGTAAGGATGTTTTTTTGGACGATCTAAGTAATTTTCTTAATAACCTAAATGTAAAAAATTTAATTATTGTTGGTGATTTAAACATTGATTTATTAGTAAATTCATCTGACGTTGATAAATACTTGTATTTAATGTCAGTTAATGGTTTGAAAAGTATGGTTAATGAACCGACCCGTATAACAGATACATCTAGTACTTGCTTAGATCACATTTTTGCGCGTTGTGATCGTAATAATTCTTATAATTTGTTGACTTCCGTTTGTGATTTTCGTATTTCTGATCATTGTATGACTAGCGTGGTTTTTCAGAATCTAATTTCTAATATCAAAAATAAATACATTCCTTTTAATAATTCTAAATTTACTGATTTTGACAGGCTCAATAATTTATTAAGATATGAATTTTGGCTGAATGTATATTCTGAAGAGAATCCTTCTATTGCTTATGATAACTTTCTAAATACGCTTACGAAACATATTGATAGTTGTAATGTAGTTTCTGTAAATCGTAATAACAAACTAAAGAGATTAAAACCTTGGATGACTCATAGTTTACTTAAAAAAATTAGTAAAAAAAATAAACTGAGATTAAAATTAGTGAAGCATCCACTCAACATAAATCTAAAAAATATTTATTCTAAGCTATCTATTGAAGTTGCACGTGAAGTATCTATTTGCAAAGATAATTATTATAAAAATGAATTAACTAGAAATGAGGGTAATATTAAGGGTGAATGGAATGTTGTTAAAAAAATTTTAAATAAGGAGAAGAGTAAATTGGTAGATATTGAACTTGAAATTAATAATACAACAATTTCTGATCCCCAGTTAGTGGCAAATAATCTTAATTCTTTTTTTACGTCTGTTGCAGATAACCTTGCATCAAGTCAGCAAACCAGTAATTGTGAATGCAATTTTAATATTTGTTTAGATAACTACCAATTAGACAGTTTCTTTTTTGATTCAATTTCTCCTTTAGAAGTGCTTAATGCCATAAAATCTTTAAAAAATTCTAATTCTAGCACTAGTTGCTGTATTTCTAGTATCTTTTTGAAAAGGATCGCTTTAAATATAATTGATGTTCTTACATTTATTTTTAATCAAAGTGTAAATAAGGGAATATTTCCAAACGCTTTAAAAATCGCTGAAGTAATTCCTTTATTTAAAAAAGGTAATATAAAAGATATGAATAATTATAGACCGATTTCTATACTGTCATCTTTTTCAAAAATATTTGAAAGAATTATGAAAAAAAGGATACTTGAATTTTTAAACAAAAATAAGTTTTTTAGTAATAATCAATTTGGTTTTAGAGAAAATAAATCTACAGAAGATGCATTACTTGATTTTTGTAGCGCCATATATAAAGGTATTAATAATAGTAAAACTACAGCTGCGTTATTTGTTGATATTACTAAAGCTTTTGATATGGTTGATCACAAGTTGTTATTGGAAAAGTTACACAATGCTGGTTTTAGAGGGTTTATATATAATTGGTTTGAATCATTTTTGAGTGATAGAAAACAAAAAGTTAAGATTAATGATGTTTTTAGTGAATTAAAAAATATTAATATTGGTGTTCCTCAAGGATCTGTTTTAGGACCAATTCTTTTTCTAATATATATTAATTCAATATTTAAACAGTCTTTTAAAGGCAAACCGACAGCTTTTGCAGATGATATGGCTTGTGCGTATGCTAATAATGGATCGCTAGATTTAATAGCGGATATTAATTATGATTTAGAATTACTTAGACGTTGGTTTTCTGTACATAAGTTAATTATCAGCTGCAAAACAAAATTAATGTTTTTTAATTTAGCTGGTGCAGTTTCTCAATATTGTGATATATACTATCATTCGACAGAATGTAATAAATATAAACTTTTTAATCAGTGCAGTATTTGTAACATAGCTTCACGTAGTAAAACTTATTTTGTTAATTTTAATTGTTCGTCCAATTGCTTTAGAGTTGAAAATGTTTCAAGTTTTAAATACTTAGGAGTTATCATTGATAATAAAATTAGCTGGTCAGATCATTTATTGTCTTTAAAAAAATATTGTACATCAGCAATTAGATACATGTATATTTTAAGTTCTTACTGTTCTAGAAGGATCCTAACAATGATTTATTATGGTATATTTCATTCTAAATTACAGTATGGTATTTCTTGTTGGGGTGGTGTCTATCAGAATAAAATTCAGCCGTTACTTTTAGCCCAAAAGCATGTTATTAGAATTATTACAAAAAAAAGAAGGCAAGAAAATAGTTACGAATTATTTCTTAGTCTAAATATTCTGCCATTAAGACATCTGTATTATTTTAAAGTCTTAAAAATTTTCTTCCTGAAAGGTGGTTATAATGTCAATAGATCTACTAATGCATATAATTTACGTGTTAATAATAGATGTTTGGTATCTGTTCCTTTTTGTTTCAAAACTCATTTTGCAAATTTTTTCATAGTTACGGCGCCTAAACTATTTAATAAACTGCCAATAGAAATAAGAAATTTAAGAAATCCGTCTGCATTTTTCAAGAGTATTAGAACTTGGCTTCTGGCATTTAATCATAATGAAATTAATGATGTGCTATCAGTTGTAGTTTGATTGTTTTTAAAATATAGTTATTTTATCTCTTCTTTTTTTTTAAGTTTACTAAATATTTAATTTTGTGTACATTTTTCTGAACTTTTTGATTTTATTTTTTTTTTAAATTTTTTCTTTTTTTTTCTCACCCCACTAAACTTATTTTTGAATTGTATATATATGATGGTGCATTCGTCACCAGTTCTACCTTTGAACTGTAAGATTGTACCTATATTTCATTCGTTTTATATTACATTTATATTTTAGTTTTTCTTAAAAATTTTGATTTTATTTTTGTTTTCCGTACATTTGAAAAACACTTATTTTTTTTTTTTTTTTTTTTTCATTTTGTTTTTTTTTTATAGATATATTTCATTAACATTAAATTAATTTAGCAAAAATAGCAATAGTATAATACATAATTGTAATTTTGTTTTTTAAATACATTATATTCACAAGAAATAAACATTAAAATGAAAATGAAAAATTGTATTATATAAATATCTTATATTATTTATTGTAAATGATTATAAAATGAATAAATAAATAAATAAATAAATAAATAAATAATGGTATACGACAAACAAGAACTCAACACGAGTTTTCCTTATACGACAATAAATTATATTTTAGTATGGTATACGACAAACAGGAACTTGTAGCGTCGCTCGTCTAGCTCATGTACTGGTAACGCACACAAATACACACGCATGGTGTAGCCGAACAAAGCAATGTAAATATGTAAATAATATGTAAAGAGAAGGAAAATATAATATACCAAAACAGTGGTTTCTGATACTTTAAAGCGAATGGTTGTGTTTTTATTGATGTTAAATAATACTAGCAGAAAATAGTTTTCGCTATAAGAACACTTCCTATAATTGGTGACCCCGACAATAATAAAAAATTAACTTTAATTACTAATGAAACTTTAATTAAATATATAATAAAAATTTAAACATTAATCGTGAATTTGAAAAAGTTAAAAAAATTGTGTAAAAAACTGCCGTAAATTTTGTGAATAACGACGTATATTGAATATTAACAATCATATAGCAGTAAAACTACTTTTAGAATTCTTAGTAAAAATTCTCAAATTAAAATCCTAAAATTTTATCGTCTAAATATTTTATTTTAACTAACGCATTATATATACGAATTATATATACGCATAATATAAACGTTTTGTTGCAAAAAAAAAAAAAAATCGAAAAAATTTCAAAAATTACGGAAAATTATAAAATTACAGTTAGGAATTCTGTATTTTCAAACATATTTTTTTTCTTTTCGTTTTAGCGAGAAAAAACTGCATTATTTTTTTAAAAGGAAACTATAAAACTAAACTGTATTACCACATCAAAAAAAAAAAAACGAAACTATATTACCACATCAAGAAGAAAAAAAATAAACTACTATCAGCATTCATCAACATTCATAATAGTAACATTCGTAGCAGCAACATCAGTATCAACAACGATTGTACTATCAACATTTAATTTGACTAATGTCAAAATTTATATCGACATATCAACGACAACATTCAAATATATTGATGACAGTTCAATATTTAGTTAAAGAAAAATTTCGTCTTGGTTAGCAAAAGTAACCAATATATATCATAAATATTCATATTATCAAAAGTATGAAATAATTATATGCAACAATTATAATTATAATC
Source organism: Rhamphomyia laevipes (assembly GCA_963920725.1). Classification (NCBI taxonomy): domain Eukaryota; kingdom Metazoa; phylum Arthropoda; class Insecta; order Diptera; family Empididae; genus Rhamphomyia; species Rhamphomyia laevipes. Next base: position 34,036,602 of record OY987255.1, read on the forward strand.
AACAATCAAATAAAAAATATCAAGGTATTTGACAATTTTTTTTACAAAGTATCAACAATCAATTTAAAAGTATAAAATTACTATATCAACATTGACATATCAGTTGGTAAAAACATTTTTTTAAAAAAAATATATATTTTTTTTGCGAAATCGTAAAAGCTTGCAATATTAAAAGCAGCGAATTTATTTTTTTGTCGTTCGTGTAAATAAACACGAAATTTATCGTCACATTTATTTATTTTAAACACTTATACACAAGTTTAACTAAAACATTTTTGTACATAGAGTAATTAATTAAACTTTGTGTCACGGTCGCATCGAATTTGAATTTATTTATTTTTTTTATTCTTCATTACTAATAATAATTTAAAAAAAAAAACATTTTACGCAAATTGAAATTGGCAATAAAAAAATTTTCGTTATATATAGTAGATTAATATAAAATATATTATAAAGTAATGTAGACAAACAGTGAAATTAATGTAAAGTGCGGGTTACATAATTTATTAATAAAAAATTTCTCGTCATTTTGACAACAACATTTTCGTTATTTTGAATAAATTTCGTTATTTTAAGTTTTTACAATACGATCGTATGTCGTACAATATCAACGTTTATAATATTAACGTTTTACAATATCAACGTTTTATAATATTAACGTTTTATAATATCAACGTTTGGTAAATAACATCAACGTTTTATAAACAATATCAACGTTTTATAATATTAACGTTTTACAATATCAACGTTTTATAACATTAACGTTATACAATTAATATCAACGTTTAATTATCGATATTATTATATTTTTATCGTTTACCGTAAAGGTAATAACAGTAAGGTATACAATGAATTTTATACGCACATTATTTTGAAAGAACTTGAACTTCAATTTATACTCTAAAATAAATTTGTATTCTAATTAATATAAGTTTAAATAAAAAAAAAAAAATATATTAAACATTTTTTTAAATAAATAAAAATAAATATATTAAACATTTTTTTAAATATATAAACAAATAAATATATTAAATATATTCTTATATAAATAAGCAAATAAATAAACATATTTGTGGTATTAAATATACCGCAACATTTTTTTTATAAAACATATCTATACAAATAAAAATATTAACATTTTTTAAGCCGAAACAACTGTAAAGATACAGTGTTCGTAAACAGGTACTATATATTTTAAAATTATTCGTAGTCAACATGAATGATCCTGATGAACAAAGTTCGGACGATAGCGGCGAATCTGTAATTGACAAAACGTTAAAGGACAAAGGTGAGAAAAATCAAAAACCTGAAAGTTCAAAAAACGAAGCATCGAATAAAAAAGGATCAAATGAATCGTCTGAAATTATGCGAGTGTCAGTTAAAGTACCACCATTCTGGGCGGACCATCCGGAAATTTGGTTTGCGCAAATCGAAGCGCAGTTTTCAACTTGTGGAATAAAAGCTGACGTGACAAAATTTAATACAATAGTCGGAGCTATTGAGGCGAAGGTCCTTACACAGGTACAGGACGCAGTTTTGAATCCACCAATCAGAGGAAAGTACGAAAATTTAAAGAAGGTTATAGTTGAACGTTATGCTGATTCGGAACAGCGTAAAATTCGAAGATTATTATCCGAAGTCGATCTCGGCGACAAAAAACCATCGCAGTTATACAACGAGTTAAAAGGTTTGGCAGGAGCAGCGGTGACTGATGAATTTCTAAAAACAATTTGGGTGCAAAGGCTTCCAGCGCAGGTGCAAGCCATATTAGCAGCGTTTAAAGATGATGAAATTCGGAAACTGGCACCAGTAGCTGATACTATAATGGAAACCCATGCATTTTCGAATTCAATAGCTCAGGTAGTAAGCAAACCGCAAAGTACTCCGACAAATGAAAATTTTCAGCACTCAGTTGAACGTAAAATAGAAGAATTAACTCAACAGTTTGAAAAATTTGTAAAAACACAATATGATACACCGTTTCGAAGAAGATCGAGAGATAACTATAGGTACTACAAAAATAAAAGAAGTTCTACCCCACATCGTGGCAAATCTGAAAAACGAAGAACAACGACAGAGAATATGGTAAACAAAAGTGAATCGGGAATTTGTTGGTACCACGACAAATTTAAGGAACGTGCGACACGTTGTAGAGAACCATGCAACTTTCAAACGCAGAACCAAAAAAACCCGTAAGAAGTGAATCGCTTATATATTTCGGATACTGCAACTAAAAAACAATATTTAATAGACACTGGTGCGGACATTTCTGTTCGACGTCAGACTTTATGCTGCAAACGGTTCTGAAATTAAAACGTATGGTAATAAAATTATTAACGTCAATTTAGGACTTCGACGAAAGTTCCTCTGGAAATTTGTAATGGCTGACGTGGCCACACCGATAATAGGTGCTGATTTCCTAAAGCATTATGGTCTTTTAATCGACGTTAAAAATAATCGATTAATAGATGAAACAACAAAGTTATCAATTAGTGGAACGGCGCCATTGAATAGAATTGAAATTAAAACATTTAATGTGAAAGATCAATTCGCAGAATTACTAAATGAGTATAAAGACATTACGATTTTAGACAACTCGATCAAATCGACAAAATCGAGAACAACGCATTGCATAGTAACATCTGGTCCACCAGTATATGCAAGACCGAGACGATTAGCTCCGGATAAGCTAGCAATTGCTAAAGCTGAGTTCGAATACTTGTTGCAGCAAGGTATTTGTCAGCCATCGAAATCCAGCTGGGCTAGTCCTTTGCATCTAGTAAAAAAAAATGGCGACTGGAGGCCATGTGGCGATTACCGAGCTCTTAACGATATAACGCAGCCCGATAGGTATCCAGTGCCGTACATACAAGATTTTACAAGTATATTAGAGGGTAAAACTATTTTTTCGACGATAGACTTGCAACGTGCATTTCACCAAATACCGGTCCAGCCGGAAGACATTCCCAAAACGTCAATAATTACACCGTTCGGTTTGTTCGAATTTAAATACATGACGTTCGGCCTTAGGAATGCAGCCCAAACGATGCAACGTTATATGCACGACGTTACAGGAGGTATGGATTTTGCTTTCCCATATATAGATGACATTTTCGTGGCATCTTCATCAAAAGAGGAGCACGTAGAACATCTCAAGGCAGTTTTTCAAAAACTACGCGAATATAATCTTAAAGTTAACGTAGCAAAATGTTGCCTGGGCCAAACTGAAGTGAAATTTTTGGGACATTTGGTAGACCAAGTTGGAATTAAACCGTTACCGCAAAAATTGGAAGCTATAAAGAATTTTGAAAAGCCACGATTGGCAAAATATGTAAAAACGTTTTTGGCTACCATTAATTTCTATCGTAAATTCATCCCGCATGCAATCGAGAATCAATTACCATTACAACAATTAATCGTTGGCAACAAAAAAAATTATAATACCGAGGTAACATGGACATCAGAAGCGTCAGTAGCGTTCGAAAAATGTAAGAATGATTTAATGGAAGCATCATATTTGGCACATCCAATATCCAATGCACCACTTTATTTATATGTTGATGCGTCAAATAATGCAATTGGCGCAGTAGTTAGTCAAATACGTAACAATGTACCGCAACCGCTGGGATTTTTTTCGAAAAAATTAAATAAGACTCAAGTAAAGTATAGCACGTACGATCGCGAGCTATTGGCAATGTATCAAGGCGTGAAACATTTTCGTTATTTATTAGAAGGACGGGATTTTTCGATATTCACCGACCATAAACCTCTTACGTTTGCGTTTCGACAAAAGAACGAAAAAGCATCACCAAGGCAACTACGACAATTGGATTTAATCGGTCAATTTACGACCAAAATTTTACATGTTCCACGCGCAGAAAATCAAGTCGCTGATTTTTTGTCACGTATTAATAAAATTGATGTTTCATTACCAATCAATTTCGAAGAAATCGCCAGTGAACAGCTAAAAGATGAAGAAATTAAAAAGATTATTGAAAAAGGTAATTGTAAAAATACTTCACTCGAACTAAAAATTTTGTTCATTCCAGGAACAAACATACAAATTTGTTGTGACGTTTCCACAAAAAAGATTAGGCCATTAGTTCCTGCATCATGTAAAGAAGCAGTTCTAAGAAAATTCCATCAATTATCACATCCTGGCGTCAAAGCTACGTGGAGGTTAATTCAAGACAGATTCGTTTGGCCAGGGTTAAGGAGTGATTGTGCGAAATACGTTAGAGAGTGCTTACAATGTCAGCGCTCAAAAATCACCTGTCATAACAAAACTGAAGTCGTGCCATATGAGGAAACAGGTAAACGTTTCATGCATATCAACGTAGATATTGTCGGGCCGTTGCCCACGTCAAAAGGTTTCCGGTACCTGCTTACAATCATAGATCGTTTTACGCGATGGCCCGAAGCGATTCCAATGGAAGACATCCGAGCTGAAACGGTAGCACAACATCTTATACATGGATGGATCAGTCGATTCGGCGTACCACATTTAATCACGACTGATCTCGGGAGGCAATTCGAGTCAAGTTTATTCACCGAATTGAATAATATGTTGGGCGTGACGCACCTCAAGACAACGCCGTACCATCCTCAAGCCAACGGCATGATAGAGAGGTGGCATAGAACACTAAAAACAGCAGTAATGTGTTATCAAACTTCGGATTGGTTTGATGTGTTACCAATGGTATTACTGGAATTAAGAACTTCGTGGAAGGACGACATCAAAGCAACATCGGCAGAATTAGTATATGGAGAAACTTTAAGACTGCCCGGACAATTTGTTTCAAGTGTATTGATCAATAAAAGTGAAGAAGACTTCATTAAAGATTTGCGAAGAGCAATGGCAAAAATACAACCAACGAAAATTTCACATCATGGTACACTAACAACATTTGTGCAAAAAAGTTTAGAAGATTGCACACACGTTTTTGTACGAGTCGACAAAGTACGAGCTTCATTGCAGCAGCCATATGAAGGTCCATATGAAGTTTTAAAAAAATACGACAAATATTACACAATTAAAATTAAAAATAAAAATAAAAACGTATCAATAGACCGTTTGAAATCAGCGTTCGTCACAGTACCAAATTCATCATCATTACCAAATTCGTCATCATTACCAAATTCGTCATCATTACCAAACTCGTCATCATTACCAAATTCGTCATCGTTACCAAATCCAACGCTAGCTGCAGATCCTGTTACAACGCGTAGAGGAAGGGTAGTTCATATTCCGTACAGGTATCGTTAGTATGGCATACTCACTAGCGGGGGAGTACTGTAGCGTCACTCGTGTAGCTCGTGTACTGGAAACGCACACAAATACACACGCATGGTGTAGCCGAACAAAGCAATGTAAATATGTAAATAATATGTAAAGAAGGAAAATATAATATACCAAAACAGTGGTTTCAGATACTTTAAAGCGAATGGTTGTGTTTTTATTGATGTTAAATAATAATAGCAGAAAATAGTTTTCGCTATAGGAACACTTCCTATAAACTCAACACGATGGATGCGTATACAACTATAAAATTAAGTTTTGTGTGGTATACGACATATAAGAATTAAAATAACTATAAAAATAAAGTCTATGTAAATTTATCACATATAAAAGAAAATAACTTTTGATGGCATATGCGACAAATAAGACTTAAAAAAATAGTTTTTCACTTGTATATACAACAAACGTGCTACTGATATGTTTGTTATGAACACAGATACAGCAATTCTGAGTACAGCATTCGAAAGCTCGTGATTTTTTAAGGACATATGTACTTTTAAGTCAAAATGTGCCAAAATGCGTATACGACACTTAAGTACTGAGATAGCGTTATGTTATACTATATAGTTTACTATTACACTCTTGAATGTTTACTTGGAATTGATAAATATAATTGAAAAACTTCTACTTTTATACACCCAGGACATGAAAAATGAGTAATTTTTAAATTTTGTTAAGTCTAATAAAATATTGTAATTTTTGTTCTAATATTTATAAATAAAAACATATTTTTTAAGCCTGCATCCTGAACTATTGATTAATATATAACCTTGTGCAAGTAACACAAAATTAATAAAGAATATTTATTTAAACAAAATAAACAAATAATGTTTCACTTCTACTTTTATACACCCATCAGGACATGAAAAAAGAATACTTTTATTTTGTTAAGTCTAATAAAATATTGCAATTTTTTGTTCTAATATAAACAAAAAAAAATTCTAAGATTGCATCCTTAACTAGTGATTATAATTTAACTTTGTGCGTAGTCAGCGAATAAATTTTATTATAAGTTCTTTACCCGGAACAATAAAATATTGGGATTTTTTGTTTTAATCTCAGCTGCAGATATTTTGATCATATAACTGATTTAGTAAATAATTATAAAATAATGTGCGAAAAATATTAATTTAACAAATAAAAGATAAAATTGACTTAAGTCAATTTTATCACTTGACTTGCACTTGATGTAAGTCAAGAATTTTCTCCATACCTTTAGTTGGTGTGGTACGAAGAGCTCCCATGACACTTATGCACGCCAATATTTGTACCCTTTCTAACTTTCTCATCACTGTTTTCTTCTCCACTGCCGGCCACAATACTAGCGTACCGTACATGAGTATAGGCCTCACGACGCTGATGTATAGCCAGTATGCTATGTCAGGTTTAATACCCCAATTCTTCCCAGAGAATCTCTTGCATGTGAATAATGCAATGGTTGCCTTTTTCACTCTTTCCTCAACATTCTTAGTCCAATTTAATTTGGAATCCAGTATAATCCCTAGGTATTTCGCGCTGTTCGAGAGTGCCAGCTCCACTTCGTTTAGCGTTGGTAAATTAAAAACTAGGATTTTCCTTTTTCTGGTGAAAACAACCAGTTCCGTCTTGGCTGGATTTACAGCTATCAGTCCACCTCGCTACTATGTTGAGGCCCGTATCCATCAATATGCTGATAGTGTCGTCCAGAAAGTTTACACTAATTAGGATCACAAGGTCATCCGCATATGCGACAACCTTGTACCCTTTCCTCTCTAACTCATTCAAGACACTGTCCATTACCAGTAGCCACAGAAATGGCGATAGCACTCCTCCTTGTGGTGTAACTCTGGTGACAGATAAACTTGCTTCAGTAGTACCCCAGCTTGCCATTATGTTTTTTGCCTTCAGCATCTGGCCAATCCAGAATGTAACGCCTGTATTCAAGTCTGTATCATTCAGCATCTTCTCAATAGCGTCAGTTTTAACATTATTGAACGCCCCTTCTATGTCAAGGAACGCTACCAATGTGTTTTCCTTATTATTCAGTGACGTCTCAATTTGTGTCACCATATTATGTAGTGCTGTTTCTACTGACCTCCCTTTCCAATAAGCATGTTGAGCAGTCGAAAAAGAGCCATCTCGACAACCGCTTATTATATTGACCTCAACTAATTTCTCCATTGTCTTGAGCATAAAAGACGACAGAATGATCGGTCAGTAATCCTTTGCTGTAGTGTGCCTATTCTTAACGGGTTTTGGTAAGAATATACTTACATTTCTCCAGCTTTTCGGTACGTACCTATATATAGGAAACTCCTGAAAATCACTACCAACCATTTTGACGGCGATCCAGGGGCCCTCTGCAACATAATCGGTCGAACACCCTTAGGACCTGCTGATTTGTATGGAACAAATGATTTGAACGCCCATACTACGATCTCCTCTGTCACAACAGCTTTGGCTAGATTCCAAAGTTCTTGCGTGCCTCTTATCCCTTCATGTGAGCACTCATGATTCAGCCCATGCTCCATCCTCCTTTTTTATGTAGTTCGGAACCGTTGGTTATTTTGACAATAACTTCCTCAATCTTGCTGTCTCATTGACACCTTCCATTGATTCACAGAACATTTTCCATGATTGCCTTTTGGCTTTCCTTACCGTGTATTTAAACTTCTTTAGACCTTCCTTATAGTTATCCCAGTCAACTATACAGTTATCCCTTTTTGCTTTATTGTGCAATAGTCTTGCAACTCGTCTACACTCTTCCACCTTGACGTTCCACCAAGGTGGTTTCTTACCGTTCATTGTCCGACTGATAGGGCAGCTCATGTAAAAGGCATTTGCCATCAGAGTGCCAATGTCATCTACTAATCTATCAATCACTTTATTCTCCGTTAGACGTTCCCTGGCTGGCGTCCTCAAGGAGCCATTTAAAGCCTGTCTGTATTTACACCAGTCAGTTTTACGAAGATTTCGGAAGCTGACCCTTTCCTCCCACTTACAGTCAACCTGAAACCTAATCCAACAGTGATCGGTTAGCGAAGCCTCATCCGACACCCTCCAATGTCTTACTGTTAGTGAACTAGAATTAGTGTCTACTGTTAGGTCTAGGACTTCCCTTAAATTTCTAGTTATATAAGTAGGGGCTGTTCCCCTCTTACATAAAATAAGGTTAGTACCACTGATATAATCTAAAAGAGACTCACCTCTGATTTTGATATTCGTGCTTCACCAATGCGTATGATTTGCATTGGCATCACAACTCACAACCGATCAGCATATCGAACTTCCATTTCTCTATAGCTTTCATCAGAACTTCTGATGGCGGCTGATCCATGCTATCAAATGCCATGTAAGATGAGACTAGGAGTAGATGCATATCCATCTTACTCCTGCCTTATGCTAGCACTGTGTTATCTTCATCAATGAAATCATTTAAAAGAAACATTTTAAGCTTTTTATTGACTAAAATGCATGATCTTTGTCTACTTACGCCTCCTTTATAATACAGGTTAAAATCCTTACCTTTTAAACCTTGTATCCTTCCTCTACTGTTAATCCATATGTATGAGCGCAACGTCGATGTTGTTTTGGCTCATATACCTTGTTTGCACAAGCAACTATCTTGTAACCCTTCTCCCAACCAGCACCATAGAATTGGATCTCATCCGCAGAGCCGGATGCGAAGTATTCAATTAGTGCATCCTGGATCTTATCTTCTACTTTAAGCCATTGGTCGCATTCGAACTTCCCTTCGGGGGGCGCTCGTCTCAATAGCTACCTGTAGCTCATCAATTATACCTTTTTGCCTTTTTAGAGGCCTTCGGTAGCAGGTTATCATAAGATCTTCCTCTCTTCTTCACGTTGGACCTGTCAGATACTATACAGAGCTACAGTATCCGCCGACATCGCCCACTTTGCTAATCGACCCTACTGTAAGACCCACCACCGCGTCAAGGTGGAATCCGCGAAGAGATCAGATGTATCCAAAATTTGAGATTTAACCAAATTTATCCAATAAATAATTGCTGCGTTATTTTCTTCCATTTTTATTTTTTGATTTGTTTAGAATCGTCCACTTCAAATTGTCATTTAAATTTTTTTTTATTTTTATTTTATTGTGTTGCCGTATTGTGCGAGGTAAAAATTCTACACCGTCGAAAATTTAAATGCAGAAAATGTTACATTTACAGACAGCATTTTTAAGAAACGAACATAAATTTATGTTCAGTTCAACATTTTTTCGACAAAAAAATGCAGAATGTGGGCAACATTTTTTTTAAATAAAATAAATATTATATATATTATATATATATATATATATATATAGATAATATTACTGTTAAAACCTTTATTTTAGATACAGATGTCGACACTGATATATAATATTATAATTTTACTTTACTGGCAATACTATTACATATTACAATGTTTTTGATTTTTCATATATTATTATTCTGTTTTTGTTATTGAAAGAGTAGAGTAACTTTGAATAGTTTTTTAGTATCGTGTTTTTTTAAAGTAATAATTATTGAGATTAATAATAATAATAATTCTTATTTTGTGTTTTGGATTAAATAAACAATTTATTAAACTTCTGAACTAATTGAGTTTTATTTTATTTATTAAATCAGAGAGATTTAATATATCAGAAGTGGGATAATAAAATTTGCGTGCTATAATTGTTAAGTTTTTTTTTATGTAGCGTCGTGTTCTAGAACAATAACGGGATTTCGAATTTTCGGTTGAATTTGATTTTCATAAAAAAAAAAAAAAAAAAAAAAAAAAAACTAGTAATAATTAATCGGAGTGTTTGGATTAATTTAGAAATATGGAGACAAATAATATTGATATAAATTTGTTTGATACCAAAAACATTTTAGGTTTCATGAACAATAATAACAATTCTAATGGATTTGTTAATAGTAACCCTGAGAGAACAACAATGTCAAGTGTAATTAATGTGCCACAAAATGCTAGCACATCAACAATTAATTTTACTGATTTTATGCCTGATCAGAATTGTAATATATCAAGAGTTCCAGGTAATAATTTTACTATTCCAAATAATTCTCAAAATTTTAGTTCCACTAATAATGAGCAATTAATGCAAATGATGTTTCAACAAAACCAACTATTAATGAATATGATAAATAACAATAATAATCGTCAATTTGAAAATTATCATATAATGCCAGATTTAAATAAAACTATTAAAAAATTTAATGGTAAAGAGAATCAAACAGTTTCAGGTGATTGGTTAAAATCTGTAAAAGGTATTGCAAATTTAAATAGATGGCCTGATGTATTTTGTCTTGAAAGTGTACGAATGAGTTTGGAAGGAGCTGCTTCTAATTGGTTTGAATCTTTAAAAATAAAAACATTTATTGAATTTGAACAAGAGTTTAATAAAACTTTCGTTGGTAATAGAACTTGTCCTCAAAAATGGAAAATTTTACTTGATAGAAAACAGCAAAAATGTGAAGATATCATTGATTATATTTTTGAAAAATTAAGAATGTGTAATGATTTAAATTTAGATTTTGTAGAGATTAAACAACAAATTATTGAAGGATTGTTATATAAAGATATAAAACAATATTTATTAGCTAAAGTACATTTGAACGTTAGTGATATGATTACTGATATAAGAGAATATAATAAAACGATTTATGGTGTTTCTACAGAATCAAATGTTAAAACAAATAATATTCAAGAGAATTATAAAGTATGTCATCGTTGTAATAAACAAGGACATATTGGTCGTTTTTGTCCATTAAATAATGTACAACTTTCTCGAGAAAATAATGTTAATAAAACAAAAGATGTTAAATGTTTTCAGTGTGGAGAAATTGGACATATTAAGCCTAACTGTAAAAATGATATTATTTGTCTTAAATGTGGAAAAAAAGGTCACATTCAAAAATTTTGTATATATAATAGTAATAATAATAATCACAATTTAACAAAATCAATCGATATTAAACCAGAAGTCAAAACATTAGTAGATAATAAAAAAATTTCTACAAATAACGAAAAGTATTTTCAAATTGCATATTTAGATGGTAAAGAAATAAAATCTTATATTGACTTTGGTTCACATTGTGTAATGATTAAAAAAACTGTTGCTGATGAAATGAATTTAATTTATAAAAAGTGTGATGAAAAAGTTATTATACATGGTTTTGGCGATGGTAAATTAAATCCTGTTGGACAATTTGAAGGAAGTTTAAAAGTTGATCAAGCTTGTACTACTGTTCCAATATATGTGGTATTAGATAAATATTTAGATGTACCATTGTTAATTGGACAGCCATTCACTGAAGCAACTCATATAACAACTATTAAACGAGGTAAAGTTTTACGATTTTTCGAGGAAGGTAATACTGATGACGATGAATGTTTAAATGGTTTAAGTATTCCTGATTTACCAATGCCAAAAATAAATTTATGGGCAAAAGGTCAAACTGTTATTCCAGCAAATTTTGTTGGTTTTATAGATGCATACATTGATAAAGTATGTGATGAAGATATTCTGATTGAAAAATCTGTAAATCGTAATGGATCTTTTATACAAGAGTGTGTGATTAATTCTAAAGAAAATGGTCTAGCTGTACCAATAGTTAATTCTACATTAAATGATATCGTTTTTAATAAAAATGAGAAAGTTACAAACGGTTACTTTTGTATAAATGATGAAACTAATAATGATGAATCAATTATACAAATAGAAGTAAAATATATTAATAATTATGAATCAAAAAATTTTATTGATAATGTGAATATTGGTCCAAATGCTTCAGAAGACAATAGAGAAAGATTGTTAGAATTTTTATTAGATTATCGAGACGTATTTGCTGAAAATATTCAGGAGCTTGGTGTTACTAATGATATTGAATTTAAAATTGAATTAGAAGATGATAAACCCATTACTTACCGTCCGTATCGATTGAGTCATGTTGAAAGACAGTTTGTTAGAGAACAAATAGAGGAATTCAAAGATGCAGGTTACGAGATAAAAGAGGGTGTTATGATGCCGAGTTCACGAAAAATTGAGTGTGTATCAAATTTTCCTACACCTGTAAATGTTCATAATGTTAGACAATTCTTTGGATTAACGAGCTATTTTCGACAATTCATTAAAGATTTTGCAAAATTAGCTAAGCCTCTAAGTAATTTAATTAAAAAAGATGTTTTATGGAGGTGGTCTAATGAAGAAGAGGAAGCATTTCAAAAATTAAAGGAAAAATTAATAGAAAAACCAGTATTGGCATTATATTCACCAACGGTTGAAACTGAAGTTCACACAGACGCTTGTAAACACGGTTTAGGTGGTGTTTTATTACAAAAGCAATTAGATGGAAAAATGCATCCAGTTATTTTTGCCAGTCGACAAACAACTAACGAAGAATCAAGATATCATTCAACAGAGCTTGAAACTTTAGCTGTGGTTTGGTCACTGGAAAGATTTCGTGTTTATTTAATTGGAATTAATTTTAAAATAATTACTGACTGCAATGCTGTGAGAAGTTCATTGACAAAAAAAGATTTAATACCAAGAATTGGACGATGGTGGCTTAAACTTCAGGAGTTTCAATTTGAAGTTTTACATCGTGCAGGAGATACTATGAAACACGTTGATGCGTTGAGTCGCAATCCATTTCATCAAGCAGAAGAAACAGAATCTGTAGCAGATTTGGTTTCTTTATATACAACATTAAATGAATACGATTGGTTAGTTTTATTACAACAAGAGGATAAAAGAATTGAATATATTACTGAGGTGCTAAAAAAAGACAAAGATAAACTTTCAAAAGATGAGCAGCGTATACATAACGAGTTTACTATTAATGATGACAGAGTTTATCGAGTTGTTGACAGAAAATTATTATGGTATGTACCAAATAAAGCCAGGTGGCAAATTGTATTTAATAATCATAATAATTTTGCCCACGTTGGTTTAAATAAAACTTTGAAGAAAATTCAAGAGAAATATTGGTTTCCGAGAATGAAAAAGTATATTAAAAATTTTATTGGCGCATGTTTTGAATGTTTATATCACAAGACACCAGGTGGAAAAAGACAAGGTTTTTTAAATTCAATTGATAAAGTTGGAATTCCATTTCATACATTACATGCTGATCATTTGGGTCCATTTGTTAGAGGTTGTAGAGGTAATAATTATGTATTGGTAATTGTTGATGGATTTACCAAATTTGTAATATTAAAAGCTGTAAGAAATGTTAAATCAATTACAACTGTTAGAGCTTTCGAAGATATAATCAATATGATAGGATTACCAAACAGAATTATCACTGATAAAGGTACTGCTTTTACTGGTAAGCATTTTGTAAATTTTTGTAAAAATAAAAATATTATTCATGTTCAAAATGCAACTGCTACACCGAGAGCAAATGGTCAATGTGAGCGATTAAATAGAAGTATAACACCAATGTTGGCAACTCTATGTAGAAATGTTGATGGCAGTGATTGGGATAAGGTTATCGGTCAAGTTCAATTCAGTTTAAACAATACAATTCACTCTGCACTAAAAAAAACACCTTTTCAAGTTTTATTTAATTTTGAACCACGAAATATTATGGCAACCGCTCTTGATGACAGTTTACGTCACTTAGAAGTTAATGAAGACATTGTAATTGAAAGAGAAATTGTATTGAATCGAATTAAACAAAATCAAGAGTTACAGAGACGGCAATATAATAAAAAGCGATGTGAAGCTGAAAAGTTTTATCCAGGTGATATTGTAATGATTAAACGTGGTGCAGTTTCAACAGGAGAATCAACAAAGCTACAACCACATTATAAAGGGCCATATGTTATTGTTGAAATTTTACCATTTGATAGATTTAGAGTAGCTGATATACCTAGTATGAAGAGAACACAGAAATTTTATGAAGGTGTCGTGGCTATTGACGATTTAAAAAGAGTTTTATTCCCTTGTGATGACAGCGATTTTGATGATGTTGTGGATAATGATGGTGACTGTGAAGATGAGTTGATGACTTCGGGTCTGCAAGATGAGCAATTTGATGAATGTGAAACGTGTGAAGATTATTATAGTGAGGTGGCAGTGGATGGTTGTTCTGAAAAGGTTGAGCCAGTATTATCAAAAAGAATTCGTCAACCACCATCATATTTGATGGATTATGAAGTTTAATCGAGGGCGATTGATTAGAAGGATGGCCGAATGTTAAAACCTTTATTTTAGATACAGATGTCGACACTGATATATAATATTATAATTTTACTTTACTGGCAATACTATTACATATTACAATGTTTTTGATTTTTCATATATTATTATTCTGTTTTTGTTATTGAAAGAGTAGAGTAACTTTGAATAGTTTTTTAGTATCGTGTTTTTTTAAAGTAATAATTATTGAGATTAATAATAATAATAATTCTTATTTTGTGTTTTGGATTAAATAAACAATTTATTAAACTTCTGAACTAATTGAGTTTTATTTTATTTATTAAATCAGAGAGATTTAATATTACTGTAAATTATTTACAGCAAACTAAAAGCACGTCTCACTAGACTAGATCTATTGATAATCATAAAGCCTGGGCTACATAGTTTCGTTCGGTTTAGTTTCGATTCGTTCAGTAAAGTTCAAATTTGACGTCTTTATAGATTTTGTATAGGAAATCTATTGAGTAGACACATAGGTCGAATCGGAACGAATCGAATCGAAAGAGTTGGGAACGATTGAAATTTTGCGAATCCAAGCTGAAGGAAATCTCAAGAGGAATTAAAAACAAAAATAAAATAATATGTGATTTAAGCGATTGCAATCGATAGCTATGTGTTCAGTGTACTAACCAGTCGAATCGAATCGAAACTGAACTGAACTGATCGAAACAATGTAGCCCAGGCTTAAGTCCAGAGTTTAGATTTGATTCGTACAGTAGCCATTATTAAAATTAATATTTATTATGTTAAAATATTAAAATCAAAAATTGTTTACTAATTAAAAATGATTACTTTACTTTTTACTTATATAATTACAAAAAAAAAATCAAGTACATTTTACAATTATTAAGAGGAGTCAAAATTAAAACTACGATAAATTATGACTATCTGGAGAAGCTCCCAACAAATAAATTTAACCAATATAAAATGTATAGGAGCAGTTAAATTTAACGTGCACAAAGTAATTATGTCTTCGTTTGGAATAAAATTAATTGAAATGGTGAAGGAATACCTAATATTATATGATAAATCGTGTCGGAAATATTTCACGTCATATTTATGCGTTAAACCTACGTTCTATTGTTGAGTTAAGCCTCAGTCAAATACTAACGACAAGTTAAGTAGCCATTTTGACGTCTTCATATAATTTGTATGAAAAATCGATTGGTCGGTCACATAGTGCGATTCAAATCGAATCGAAAGAATTGAATTGATTTCTATTTTTGCGATTCTACTTTTCCAAACTTTTGAGTTTGGCAGATAGTTTCAATTTGACTTTTGTCAAAAAAATTTATAGTTTCGGTGTTTAATAGTTTTTTACAATTTAAAATTTAAAATTAAAATTCACTTTAAATTAAAGAATTCAAAACAATATATTCACAGAAAACAAATTTTCGATATCCCTCTAAAATATTTTTGATAGATATTTGCGATTGCGATCGATAGCAATGAGACCACTCTACTTAACGAATCGAAAGGCTACTTAAAGCTTCAGTCACATACTTACGACAAGTTAAGTACCGACAAGTTATTTAAAGTAGGCATTTTGACGTCTTCATATAATTTGTATGAAAAATCGATTTGTCGGTCACATAGTGCGATTTGAAACGAATCGAATCGAAAGATTGAATTCATTTCTACTTTTGTGATTCCACTTTTCTAAACTTTTGAGTTTGTCAGATAATTTCAATTTGAATTTTGTATAAAAAATTTCCGGTGTTTAATAATTAAATACAATAGTTTTTTACAATTTAAAATATAAAATTAAAATTCACTTTAAATTAAAGAGTTTAAAACATTATATTCACAGAAAACAATTTTTCGATATCCTTCTAAAATATTTTTGAGAGATATTTGCAATTGCGATCGATAGCAATGTGAACACTCTACTTAACGAATCGAAAGGCTACTTAAAGCTTCAATCACATACTTACGACAAGTTAAGTAAAGTAGCCATTTTGACGTCTTCATATAATTTGTATGAAAAATCGATAGGTCGTTCACATAGTGCGATTTGAAACGAATCGAATCGAAAGAGTTGAATTGATTTCAATTTGAATTTTGTCAAAAAAAATTTCGGTGTTTAATAATTTAATACAATAGTTTTTTTACAATTTAAAATTAAAATTCACTTTAAATTAAAGAATTCAAAACAATATATATTCACAGAAAACAATTTTTCGATATCACAGAAAACAATATTTTTGATAGATATTTGCGATTGCGATCGATAGCTATGTGACCAGTCTACTTGAATCGAGAGGCTATTTTACTTAACTTGTCGGTACTTAACTTGTCGTAAGTATGTGGCTGAAGCTTATGGACGGACTGTAATTACGAATTATTGTAGTGTAGCCAGTGTCATTGTAGATTAATCGAATGTTGCTATGCTAATTATTTTTGATCATAAAAATAAAATATGTGGTTTCTTGTTTTGGTTGCCGCGATAAAATAAACAAATTTTGTTGATTGATTTGAAAAGTTAATACGATTACGATTGTCTGTCACCTTTCACATATTATGTTTATTTTCAAATGGATATGGAAAATGAGAAAAAAACTAAATTAAAGATTCGTGAATATCTCTTAAAATATTTTGGACATTCAGAATTTAAAAGTAAAGTTCAGCAGGATGCAATCAAAACATTTTCTCAAGGTATAAATTTAAATTTGCTGTCTATCAGGTTGTTAATGTACAGACTTAGGGTTCTTAGCAATATAAATTTAATTACCACAAATTTAGGTACATAATCATAAAAATAATAATAAATATAAATTTTCGTAATAAATGGAAAATCCAGATAGTATACAATTAAAATAGCGTACAATGTCATCGGCTGGTAAAACTTGATTTAATATTCATATATTGCTCTTGATGCATTAAAAAATATCTAGACTAGATTCTAGAGCATAAGCATTCCTAACACTATGAAAGATTGCTTCGTTGAAGTGGTCAAAATTATTGATATGTTATTGTCAACAATTAGATTATACTTCAATGCAACTTTTGAGTATCATATATGGATGCTGTTACACAGAACATGGTATGTTTCATTATAGGTATAACAATACATCGTACTATTAAGTATTATTTAAATTTAATGATTTCCCGCAAAACAAATTTCCACAAAATATTAATACTTTATATTGGAAAACCCAAAACTAATTTATTTAATAAATATTTATAAACAAAATTCTTTTTATATTTTCATATAACAATATTTATTTAATACTTATATTGTAATATGAAACATCTTTGAACATTTTAAATAAAAACATGTCATGTCTCGCACTACCCTAAACCACCTAAACTTACCAAAAAAATGGTGGAAAAATACTTATCACTTTTTTACTGATTATGAATGGTGTTACTAAAATAAACTAAATATGTTAATAGACAAAAAGTTTGTCATTTCAATCACCCCTATGATAGAAGTCGACTCGACTCGTAATTCGACTCGACCGACGACTAATTTGGTATGATTGAAGTCGCCTCGCTATTAGGCGAGTCGAATGTTAAAGAAACGGCAACTCGTTGCTTATAATTTTGCTTCATTGGCAGCACAGCTGTTTTTGACATTAATTTTGAAGTTTTTATTTAAATTTTTTGAATTTTATTTTTATGGTGTAGAATTTAAATTTAAAGTAAAATAATTTTTATAAAAAAAACTGTGTTACAATATATTATGATAGAAGTCGACTCGACTCTCGCCTCGTCTCGACTTTGTCAATTTGGTATGATAGAAGTCGCCTAAACACGCCGGCGAGAGTTTTAGCGAATATTCGGTATGATGGAAGTCGCTCTCGACTCGCTTTTTGGCAACTACAGTCGCCGTTTTACTCGACCAGAAATTTTTTGGCGACTAGTACAAATTTATATAAAAAAAAGTTTGAATTTTTTTTAAAATGATTTTTAAGTTATTATAAAAAAATTATATTGAATTTTAAATTATTAGTGATATTTATAGTTTTTTATAGACATTTTTTTGTTAAATATTAAATTTTAAAATATGTAAGTGTAATTATAGAAAAGTACATAAAAATATTTATATAATATGCCATATTTATATAAAAAGATATATTTTTAAAATTTTAAAATTATTTTATTTTCAACGTTAAATACATTGAATATGAATAATTTTATGCTGCTCATTTTTAAACTTTATTGTTTAACAAAATACAACAAAATTTGAAAACTATTTATTAAATTTTTTTAATTTAAATTTGTTTAACACAAATGTCTTAACAATAATATATATTATATATTGTAAAAGAGTTAAAAATTATTTTAATTATTTTACTTTAAATTTAAATTCTACAATTCTACACCATAAAAATAAAATTCAAAAAATTTAAATAAAAACTTCAAAATTAATGTCAAAAACAGCTGTGCTACCAATGAAGCAAAATAATAAGCAACGAGTTGCCGTTTTTTTAACATTCGACTCGCCTAATAGCGAGGCGACTTCAATCATACCAAATTAGTCATCGGTCGAGTCGAATGGCGAGTCGAGAGGCGACTAGAGAGGCGAGAGTCGAGTCGACTTCTATCATAGGGGTGATAAATTAAAAAAAAAATTAAAAAATTAGTTTTCAAATTTTGTTGTTTTTTATTATTAAACAATAAAGTTTAAAAATGAGCAGCATATAATTATTCATATTCAATCATATTTGACGTTAAAAATAAAATAATTTGAAAATTTTAAAAATATATTTTTTTATATAAATATTGCATATTATATAAATATTTTTATTTACTTTTCTATAATTACACTTACATATTTTAAAATTTAATATTTAACAAAAAAAAAATCTATAAAAAAGATTTTATCACTAAT
This sequence comes from Rhamphomyia laevipes, assembly GCA_963920725.1. Lineage (NCBI taxonomy): Eukaryota > Metazoa > Arthropoda > Insecta > Diptera > Empididae > Rhamphomyia > Rhamphomyia laevipes. The sequence continues at coordinate 34,055,931 of OY987255.1, forward strand.
AATTTAAAATTCAATATAATGTTTTTATAATCACCCCTATGATAGAAGTCGACTCGACTCTCGCCTCGCTAGTCGCCTCTCGACTCGCCTCTCGCCTCGCCATTCGACTCGACCGATGACTAATTTGGTATGATTGAAGTCGCCTCGCTATTAGGCGAGTCGAATGTTAAAAAAAACGGCAACTCGTTGCTTATTATTTTACTTCATTGGCAGCACAGATGTTTTTGACATTAATTTTGAAGTTTTTATTTAAATTTTTTGAATTTTATTTTTATGGTGTAGAATTTAAATTTAAAGTAAAATATTTTTTATAAAAAAAACTGTGTTACAATATATTATTGTTAAGAAATTTGTGTTTAACAAATATAAAATAAAAAAAAATTAAAATATTAGTTTTCAAATTTTGTTGTATTTTGTTATTAAACAATAAAGTTTAAAAATGAGCAGCATAGAATTATTCATATTCAATCATATTTAAAATAAAATAATTTTAAAATTTTAAAAATATTTTTTTTTATATAAATATTGCATATTATATAAATATTTTTATGTATTTTTTATAATTACACTTACATATTTTAAAATTTAATATTTAACAAAAATAAATCTATAAAAAACTATAAAATCTCACTCAATAATTATTTAAAATTCAATATAAAATTTTTAAATTACTTTAAAAAAAAAATTCAAACTTTTTTTGACATAAATTTGTACTAGTCGCCCAAAAATTTCTGGTCGAGTAAAACGGCGACTGTAGTCGCCAAAAAGCGAGTCGAGAGCGACTTCCATTGTGACATAATATCATGAGAAATATTTAAATTATAAATTAATTAAAACAAATATCATATTTAAATATTTCCGCCACACGAAAAATAATTGTGGGAAATGCTGAACAAGCTAAATTAAACGTGAGAACCAATTTCAGCAAACAAATGTATGCACAGGTACTTTTTCAAAAAAGAAAAGCTACCGATCAGTCTGTAACGAGTCGTCAATAAATAAAGTTAATCGCTAATTACAATTAGAAAATCAGTCTTTTATTTCATAGAAAATGTTTATATACATAAATAAAATATATATCTAACATTTTTGGCGCAGCCGAGGTCAACCTACAGTCTTCTATAAAATATAATAATTTAATTTTTTTTGTGTTAAACAGTATAAATGAAATAAAATAAAAGTTTTTGTGAAAAATAACTATTTTTTAAAGTTTTTAAAATTCGTAAAGTTACATAAATCTAACAAAACAAATATACTAGCATATACTAACTGTAAAAATATAATCTAAAAGCTGTATATTGTTAGTAAAAATTATTTATAACGAATTTTATTAAAAAACAATAAAAAGTTTTACCAAAAATAAGTTCAAAAATAAATATATACATATATAATCAAAAATTAACGCAATTATAAATAACTTATAAACATTTATATAATACAATAAATTAACAAAAGTGAATCAACAAGACTGATGATAAGTAATTCCCAAAAATTACCAGCAATTCCTGAGGGATCAGAAGCAGCTACAGACTCAAGACAACAATTATCAGAACCAACAGCAGTGACGACAGAATTATCAAACATATCAACATCTTTACAAGAAGAAGTTCAACAAAATCAACATCAAGAAATTTCACCAAGCCACACTAGATCAGGGCAATTGTACAACAGTAGTAAGTCATTTTTCAATGATTATAATTTAAAAAAACTAATTAGTGACAATAAGAAATTTGATATAGATTTGTTAAATATATTAAACATTTGTGACGTAACTTTAGCCAAATTAGAATTCCGTAAAGAAAATTTTAAAAAAATAAATAAATTATTTAAATCAGATTTAGAAGAATATAAAACATTTGAACCTGATAAATTTTCCTCTCCTAAAGGGTGTACATTAAATAAACCATTAGAATCAGTTTTATTAGATTGTGAAAACGTGGAAAATATAGTTAAAGACGCATATCAGGAGTGTTTAGATAATATTTTTGAAAGTTTAATTTTAGAAGAAAATTCAATTAAAGAAAATTATTTAATTGAAGATAGGTCATTAATAATTTCCACTTTTCCAAATAGCTTTATATTTGATGATAGCAAAAGCTACACATTACTTAGGGAAAAACTGTTAGAAGAACAAGAAAATTGTTTAATAACTTCAATACCACGTAACAGATTATCTTTAAGTGAAGAATTTAATAAAAAAACTACAAATATATTAAACACGTGTATAGATTTAAAATTCCCTAGAAAAATAAAAATGGAAACAGAAAAATTAGCTAGGTTAGTAGCATCACTAGTTCCTGAATTTCATGGAAATAATATTAATCCTGGTGAGCTACAATCATTTTTAGGCTGTTGTAAACAAGTAGCCGCTTGTGTTGAAGCTGATCAAATTCCGTCTTTATTAAATTTATTTATGACTAAACTCCGCGGAAATGCCTATTTGACTATGCAAAATAAAACACTTTTAACAATTTCTCAGTTTGAAAAATCATTAAAGGAACATTTTGCTCCAAGAAAAACTTATATACAAATTTCAAATGAATTACGACAGTGTTTTCAATATCCATCAGAAACTTTGTCGTCATTTATACTGCGAATAAATCAGCTCCTTGCTGCGTGTAAAGAAGCGGCATTGGATCAGTATCCAAATGATGCCACGTCACTGGAAAAAGAGTTAGAATTAGCAGCAATATATTCACTAAAGGCAGGTATTAATAATCCTATAATAAAACAGTGTATTTTAATGTGTTCTGAAACAACATTATCCGATATTTGTGACAAGGCACTAAAACTAGACCTTGAAAATAAAAATTCGTATCCTATGTTTAATCAAAATAATACTGGTGGTTTATTCCAAATAACAATTCAGGTTACAATTATAACGAAATACCTAACTTTCACCTTTATTCAGATTTTTTAAAAACACCAAATTTAAATCCTTGGAATCAAGAAAAATTTTCTCAACCAAATTCTACTCAAAATTATTTATCTAATAATAGTAAAACATCTCCATCTAATAATATAACTACTACTAATTGGTCTCGTCCTGTGGTATTCTGTATATTTTGCAATAAGCCAAACCACAATATTGAACAGTGTAGAATTAGAAAAAATACACCTTTCTGTGGTAACTGTAAAATATATGGCCATAGTATTGATAACTGTTCCTTAAACCGAAGAGTTCCAAATCAATCGCGGCGAAATAATAATGAAATTGGTTCAGTTCTGACCGCAAATGTGCAGTCGAATAACCAATACAAGAGAAGTTATAATAAAAATTTAAAATGTGATTTTTGTTTACGTTTTGGTCACGAAATTAAAGATTGCGTAACCAAAAAACGGTGGGATGAAAAAACTGCTTCTAGAGAACAAAAAAACTAATTTGTAGTCAGAAGGTTACGTTAGTCACCAAACCATCTGACGATTACAAAAATCGGTGCAATTCTAACATAACAAATAAATCTATACAAAATAAAATAAAATTATACGATAATAAAGAATCTAATAAATCTACTTATTTAAAAAATGGATTAGTAAATATACCTATAAATATAACTAAAAATAAAACCGCTACTTTTCTAATTGATACCGGTGCAGACGTTAGTCTCATCATACAAAAAAATATCAACCCAGATGTAAAAATAAATTCAAATAAAAACCTAATTTTAAATGGTATGTTTTCTTGTGGATATACTATAGGTGAAATCCAAGCACAACTTTTGCTGGATCCACCATTAGAAATAAAATTGCAGGTAGTTGATAGCTTACCTTCACTGGAATGTGATGGTATTTTAGGCCAAGATGTGTTATTTTCTTTCACAAATATTGAAGGACCAAATCAGGTTTTACGATTTCTACGCGGAGAAACCGAATCTGATCTTGTAATACCCTTTTCGAATAATAAATTTGAAAAAGCAATATTTGATGATAAAAATTATATAGGAACCTGTAAATCAGATATTTTTAACAATAAAAAAATCCAAAAATCTGCTTCAGAGAATTTTTATGAAAATTCAGCAGAGGTATTGGAAAAATCATTGATAGAAGGTACTGAAACGCCTATAAAAATAACATATGATATAAAAAATTCACCATCTGTTTCATCTTTAGAAATAGATGAACAGTTTAGCCTAAAAAACTCAAATAACCAATCTTTAATATTTTCTGAGAATTTGAAAACAAATTCAAAATATTTATCAAATGGTGATTTTGAAGACAGACAAGTTATTTTTCCACCAAATGTATCCGATTATACCAATAAAAATTTAAATATTAATATTTCAAACCAAACATTTCTAAAAAATATGTCAGATAATTCAAAGTTAAATCCAAAAATAATGTCAAAAACTGAAATGTCCTATATTCCAAAAAATATTGATATTAAAGAACCAAAAATATCTAAAAAAATTGAAAGTTCAAATATTATCTCAAAAAAATTCAATTTACCAGCTAGGTGCGAAATATTTATAACAATTCCCACCATTTACGAGGATGGTACAGACGTATTGTGTAAATCAAAAGCAATAGTATCTGGTGTGTTTTCAGCGCGCTGTATTAATAAAGTAAAAAATAACGGCATACTTATTAGTGTTATTAATACTAACTTTATTCAGAGTACTTTAGTAAATTTTGAAATTGATTTTGAACCTCTTTCTCATTTTATAATTAAAAAGGTACCCACGAAATACTTAAGAAATAAGAAAAATCCGTCAATTTTTACCGTAAATTCAAATAGCTTGAATAATAGAATAGACAAACTTTTTACTGAACTTAATTTTCCAAATGACCTAAATTTTGAAGAAAAAAATTCTATTGAAAATTTATGCAAAGAATATATTGATATTTTTCACTTAGACGGTGACAAACTGAAATGCACTGACGCAATCGTTCACAATATCACGACAGATCCGACAAAAGGACCAATAAATAAAAAACAGTATCGTTTGCCAGAATGCCAAAAACAAATAATTCACCAACAAGTTGAACAAATGCTGGAGGATGATATTGTAAAGCACAGTAAATCACCATGGAACAGCCCATTGTTGGTTGTACCTAAGAAATCAGACAAAGATGGTACAAAACGATACAGAGTTGTTGTAGACTATAGACATCTAAATGACAAAACCGTTGGCGATGCTTTTCCATTACCAAGAATAGATGACATCTTAGACCAACATGGTAATAGCAGATATTTCACAACCCTTGATCTCGCCAGCGGTTATCACCAGGTTCAAATCAACGAACAAGACGCACAAAAAACAGCATTCAGTACACATACAGGACATTTTGAATTTACAAGGATGCCGTTTGGACTTAAAGGTGCACCAGCCACTTTTCAGCGACTTATGAACCACATTTTGACTGGACTGCAAGGCATAAAGTGTTTTGTGTACCTAGACGATATTGTAGTATACGGACGGACTTTAGATGATCATAACTCAAAACTAATACAAGTTTTCAATAGAATACGACAATTTAATTTACAACTACAACCTAAAAAATGTCATTTTTTGCGTCGTGAAATAATATATCTTGGACACAAAATAACAGAGTCTGGAGTTTTGCCAGATCCAAGTAAAATTAAATCAATTTTAGAATATCCAACACCGCGTAATGTAAAACAAGTACAATCGTTTTTAGGCATGACAAATTTTTATAGACGAAGTATCCCTAAATATTCATGTTTTGAGAAACCATTACGCGTAATAACTCATAAAGATTCTAAATTCGAATGGAATTTGACTTGCGAAATTGCTTTCAATAACTTAAAGAAGATTTTAACGAACCCACCTATACTTATATATCCAGACTTTGAACAAACTTTTACGCTAACAACAGATGCTAGTGGTACTACTCTTGGTGCTGTTCTGTCACAAAAACGAGATAATTTAGATTTACCGATTGCGTTCGCGAGCAGAATATTAAGTACCGTACTATTCCGTATAATGTAGCATGGTACACTATTCGAATTTTAGACTTTTTGTCAATTGTAAACGAGGAATTAATAATGTACCAAGGTATACTATTCGGGCAGTAAATTCCTAATAGTGCACCAGTGGTATATTATTCGGATCAGAAAAAATAGTACCTATATTGAAAAGAAATAAAAGTTGAATAATTCTATTATTTTATTAATTTGGTACTCAAAAAAAAAAAAAACATTTTTAAAAATTTATTGTTTAGTGTAAAAATTTATTGTTAACATATAGGTATTAATTTTTTAAATTTCACATTCGTATTACCTTTATTATATAGACTTTTACTTATATTTTATTATAATTTTTAAGAACTAAGACGAACAACCTGATTGTTCACTGGAGTCAGCTTCTTCCTCGCTTGCTGTTTCGTTAGCATTCGAAATAAGTTCAATTTCGGTAGATGAATGATCCGCCTCACTGTCACGTGTCACTGTCTGACACATCAAGTTCACTGTAAACAATTTGTGCTAAACGATGATTATATTTACTTGTAGGAACTACTTCGCCGAAACCAGCTATACCACAACATTCAAAAGAACGCTTGATGATTTCTGGAGTGATACGATTTACTGCCTCACTAACAAAGTTGACCAGCTGTTGGTACTCAGGTTTTTTCCGATATCCTTTTGCGGTAAAAACTTCTGGTCCTTCTTCAATCCACTGGTTCCAAATATTTCGCATCTCCTTTTTAAAAGGAGCATTTATAGAAACATCAAGGGGTTGTAGGTAAGACGTTGTTTTGGGTGGAATAAAAAGAGTTTCCGTATCGCAGTTCTTTCGAAGGAGATCGACTACTTCTGGTTTCAAATGCGATCCATAGGAATCCATTATTAACAACGATTTATTTTTGGTGAACAGGCCGTTACGTCTAGCAAAGCAAGATTTTACCCAATGTTTCATCAATGTAGTGTTCATTGACCCACCAATACTTACAGTTACTTCAATATTTTTTGGTAATACAAGTTTCGGAACTTTTTTCAAGCCTTTGAAAATAATCATTGTTTTAATTATTTTTCCATCAGCTGCCACACATAGCACAACGGTGAATCTATTTTTTGAGTGTCCTGTGTCCAAACCATCAATGGTTTTTTCGCCTCGGAAATGTAGGGTGCGATTGTGACACATGTCAAAATAACAGGGCGTTTCATCCATGTTATAAATATTTGACGGTGAAAGAGAAAAAGATTTCTGATTTGAGCTACGTACAAATTCGTTCACTAATTGCAACAATTCATCATTAGTGTTTCTTTGGTGCTGGCTTACATGTGTCAGTTTCCTTGAACATATGTGGTGACGACGACAAACATTTCGGATCCAATGATCTGAGAACTTAAAATCAGTGTAATCTTCAGAAAACATTTGTACAAGTCGTTTGGCTTTTTCTCTTATAGTGGAATACGTGACGACAAGTTTCTTTGCTCGTTGCTCACGAAACCACTTAACAATAACAGTTTCAAGCCTATCATATTGCGGTTTTCGCCCACCACCTTTCACACGTTTTTCAGTTCCTTTTAAAACCAATAATTCGTTTTCTTTTTTGGCCCAACGCTTTATCTGGGACCTTTGATAACCCGTACGTTTTTCCAACTTATTTAATGATTCTCCTGCTTTCATCTGCGCAATTATTTTTAATTTTTCTTCTACAGAAATTTGTCGTTTTCTTGGCATCGTGTAGCCTATTTCATAAAATTGAAGTTATGATTTTAATAAACAATTCAAATAAGATAAGTCGTTTTATATTAAAAACTTATTTATTAATGATCTGCGTAAGAATTTATAAAATCAAAGCTGTGTTAACTTACCTATTATGCCAAAAAAAATTATTTGTTACAAGGTGTGTTACAAGAACTATTTCAAATGAAGACTAATAAATTTCTTTATTTGCGATCGTTTCTATATCAACACTTACTTGAAACTAAAATTTAAATTTGAGGACTCAAAATGGTTATATACTTTTTACATAAATGTTTGCATATTTAATATAAGTAGGCTGGTAATATTTAAAAGCTATCGAACAATTCCACGAAAAAAACCGCATTCTTGCCCTTCGTGTTCGTGCGCAAAACCAATGAAATCATGCCAAAAGAAACGAAAGACAAAATAACAACAAAAAAATGAAATTTCTTGTCGTCTTAAAAAACAGTTCAATTGGAGAATTAATAATGTACCATGGTACACTATTCGGGCAGTAAATTCCTATTAGTGTACCAGTGGTATACTATTATGGCAGGTACATTATTCAGAATAGTACTAGTACAGAACGCAGGTACTCTACAATTGAACGTGAAGATTTGGCCATAGTTTGGGCAGTAAAAAATTTCAGGTGCTATTTGCTAGGTAAAAAATTTATATTATATACAGATCACCAACCTTTAACTCAATTTATGAAAATATCTCAAGAATCGGGTAGATTAGCTAACTTTAGGTATAAATTATCTGAATATGAATTTCAAATAATATATAAACCCGGAAAACAAAACGTGGTCGCAGATGCATTGAGCCGTATACCTGATCTCATTATCCCTAAGGAAGAAGGAACTGTAGCCGTAGTTACACGTGCTCAAGTTCATAGAATTAATGACGAAGCAAATTTAAAAAAAATTAACAAACATATCAAAAAAACTAAAATAACTGAAAAAGATATATCAAAATTGAATGAAAATAGTAATACATCCCTCATAGAGGACGACAAGATACCTAAAATAAATAAAAATAATAATACAACCCTCATAGAGGACGACAAGATACCTAAATTACATAAAAATAAAAATAAATCCCTCACGGAGGACGAGCATATAACAGAAATAAAAATAAACAATAATAGTAAAATATCCCGCACGGAGGACGATCAACAACAACGAAAAAAACTTAATCAAAATAATATTAATACTTACACTAATCTTAATAAAACGCATGCAACTAATACCATAAATTACGATACAAATAATAATAAAACTTGCGACGATAATATAAATGATTTAGTAGATATAAACATTAATAGTCAGAAAACCGTTATATCAATTACTGATAACGAAGAAAAACTTAAAATTTTACGTTTATACCATGACTCTCCATTAGGTGGTCATCAAGGCGCGTTAAAAACTTACCTAAAAATTAGAAAACACTATAAGTGGAAAAATATGTTTAATTATATTCGAAAATATATCCAACGTTGTCTTAAGTGCCAGCAAAATAAACCATCTAAAAATACAATTATGCCTATGGTAATATCACAAGTATCTAATATGTCTTTCGACAGAGTCTTTTTGGACATAGTTGGTCTGTTACCAACAACTGCAAATTGCAATAAATATATACTTACATTCGAAGATGATCTTACGCGTTTTATGGACTGCTATCCACTACAAAATTGTGAAGCTGGTACAGTCGCTAGAGTTTTTTATGACGAGATCATAAGTCGATATAGAATCCCAAAAGAAATTTTAACTGATCGTGGTGCAAATTTCTGTAGCGAACTTTTTAGGAAGGTTTGCCGATTTTTAAAAATAGATAAAATCCAAACAACGGCCTACCATCCCCAAACAAATGGTGCATTGCAAAGACAACATCGCCCTCTCATTGAATATTTACGTAATTTCGCACAAAATCAAGAAGATTGGGATAACTGGCTTAGGCAATTCACTCATGTATACAACAATAGCCCACACTCCAGTACTAAGTTAACACCAATGGATGTTCTCTTTGGCTTTACAGCTGAACTCCCTTCAACAATTAAACAACCACCATCACCTATTTATGATCATGAAAATTATTTTATGATTCTTAAACATAAACTTACGAAAACATACCAATTAGTTAAAGAAAATATTCTGAAAAGTAAACATACATCAAAAGATTACTATGATGTGAAAGTTAAAGCTGTTACTTTTGCTGAAGGAGATAAGGTTCTCATGATAGACCCAGCACGAAAAAATAAGCTTTGCTCGATATATAAAGGACCCTTTGTAGTCAAGAAAATAAATAATGACGTAAACAGTACAATACTAGTAGGTAAAAAACTGCAGAGAGTACACAACAACAGACTTAAACTATTCTACGAATAAAATTTTAAATACCATTATATATCTCTAACGAAAACAACAAAAAAAACATACAAATTATTCGTAAAAATATAATATTATGTATTCGTAAAATATAAATTATGCATCATAGTGCATTCTATTTCAATGATTTTTATTCATATTGTCTAAGGTCAGTATTTTTCCTAAAGATAAACAAATCAGCCAAGATGTATCAATGACATATGATACCCTTTCTTAAACTACAAATCTTTTGTCTTTAAATGTATATAATTAATATACAATCTTAATAAATAGAATTGTTTAAATATTAAACATATATATATAAAAAAAATTCCATGATTCATTAAGGTAACATAATACCTAACCTTGAACTAGAAATAGTTTTCATTCTAATATGTATAAAATCATAATATTTATATTTTCATAAATATATGTATATGTATGTAGGTATTAACAAAGTTACACCTTAATCAAAAATTATAATAATAAAAAAAAAATTAACACAAAAATTTACAATAATTCTACAATTGACGTTTTCTTAACCCTACAGTAACCATTACAATGAGGATCTTTAGTTGGTTGCTGATATACGGAATTATCGTGTTTACATCAGTCGAATCTAAAACAGATGAGACTGACGCTAATTACTTAGAGGTGCAAAGTTTACAAAACAATTGGGGTTTGTATTATGAAGGTATCGGCGAAATGCTACTATCCAAATCGGACTGGAATTTAGTTATACATTCAGATTTCGAGCCGGTATGTTTACAAAGGATTAAAATCAACGATATATTTAAGGTAATTCTAAACCAATGTGAGGACCCAAATGTAGTCAATTTAGATTTAGCAGAATGTAAAATTTTTAGCACTGAAATGAATCTAGAATTAATCAATGTTAATAATTATTTCGATACGTTAATGAAGATGTTAGGTTTTGATATAAATAAATCTCAAAAATTAGGTAATCGCTTAAAAAAGAGGCCTAATTAATGGTATAGGTAGTATTTCCAAACAACTCTTTGGTACATTAGATGAAAGCGACGCCGAAAAGTATAATTCTATTCTACAAAACATTCAATCAAAGCAAAAAGATACTGCAAAACTAGTAAATAAACAAGTTTCAGTAATTAAAAATATAACAACACGCTACAACACGCTACAACACACAGAAAATATGGAAAACAGAATTCAATTAGTAGAAAATAAATTTATTAACTTAAAAAAGGAAATATTTAATAACGAGTATTTACAACAAACCAAAATTATTTTAATAGAAAATTTCGATCAATTCACATATTTAGTTAACCAATTTAAATTTTTGCTAACGCATTTATTCGACATCTTAGAAGCAGCCAGAATTGGACATATCCATCCATATGTAATATCTCCGAAAGAATTGTTAGATGAAATGCGGAATATACAAACAACTTTTGATTCCACATCCTCTTGGCCTTTGCCTTTAATAAGTGGAAATATTAACAAAATAATAAGTGTTATGAATATAGATATTTACACGACGGATACGCAAATAGTATACATACTTAAAATCCCTGTTATAACAGGTAAAGCATTTTCCATTTATAAAATAACACCAATTCCTATTCAAACACAACCAAACGTTTTTTATATGCTAATACCATCTAAAGAATTGCTTATAGTAGGTAACGATAAACATTTCTTCGTTCAGATGAATAGAGCCGATTTGCAAGAGTGTGTTGTTTTAGACAAGCAAACTTATATCTGTAGCAAAATTCGCATGCTTCATGTAGCATATTCCAAACATTCATGCGAATATGAACTTCTAACACCCGCGGAAAAAATTCCAAATTCATGTAGCCCTAGAGTAATGTTACTAAATAATACACTATTTTTAGAATTATCAGCTCCAAACTCGTGGATTTTTGTTGCCCCGAAAACGCATCGCATACAAATCATCTGTAAACGATTTTCCAAGTACCTTAACATAGAAAATACGGGTATCATTAACATTCAACCCGGATGTGAAATACGCAACGGTATTCAAGTTCTAACCACTCATGTTTCATATACCAGAAACATTTCAATGTCTTTTCAATCTGAATTAACCAGCACAACAGACATTCATTTATTTGGTTCGAAAATTTCCAAAATTCATTTAAAACCATCGGATAATATTCAAAAAACCAGTGTAATCAAAGTGTCAGACCAAATCAATCATCTAAAATATATTAGTCAAAGCGTAGAAGAATTGAAGGAACTCGACCTAGACTTTAATGAAAAGCGCAAAAACGTAATATTAAATTGGTCTTATGGTTCAATAATAACACTTTTTCTTATTTCCCTTTTCATATATTTAGTATATAATATATTTAGTAGAAAACTATATAAGTGCACAGAAAATACAACCACAACATCTACTCCCGTATCCAATCCATCAGAACCTTTTCCAATACCCAACACCTTTAACCAACGTAAACCCACACCACGCCCTAAAATAAGAAATTTAACTCAATCTGATAACAAAAATTGAATATATAAATTACATTTAAATGACATGCTTTTCTTTATGGAATAATTACAATTGGCTAGTTTCAAAGATAATTATATATATTATAAAATAAATATATAAAAAAAATTTTTTTACAAAAAATACAAAAAAATTTTTAAAAAAAATGTATTACATAAAAATAAATATATGTATGTTATATAACTTTTAGCATTATAAAATTTTTTCATAATATAAAAATGAAATAAACTAATTGAAATTGTAAAAAAAAAAAAAAAAAATTTAATCTAATAAACTTTCACAGTGGACAAATAATATATGTGTAAAAATGAAAGAAAAATAAACATATATATGTATACAAAAAAAAAATAAAATAAAAAAAAAATAAGTCCATATAAAATTATAAAAATTATCATATTAGATCTAATAATTTCATTACATTTTGTTAATTTGTTTATGTATACAACTAAAAGTTAAAAGAACAATATGCATTAAATATTTTGGTTATTCGAGTAAAGAAAATATAAAATAATTATTCATTTTAGAAATTAATTTTTTTCTTATACCTTAAATCATAAATAAATAAAATTTAAAAGTTAAGATTTTAGTTATAAGATCATTTTTGTTAGTATACAATTGTTTGCCGTTTTTGGTCCTAGTAACACGCTCACAAGTCACTTTCGTTTATTGCTCGCTACTCTTCAAAAGGGGGAGGAAATGTGACATAATATCATGAGAAATATTTAAATTATAAATTAATTAAAACAAATATCATATTTAAATATTTCCGCCACACGAAAAATAATTGTGGGAAATGCTGAACAAGCTAAATTAAACGTGAGAACCAATTTCAGCAAACAAATGTATGCACAGGTACTTTTTCAAAAAAGAAAAGCTACCGATCAGTCTGTAACGAGTCGTCAATAAATAAAGTTAGTCGCTAATTACAATTAGAAAATCAGTCTTTTATTTCATAGAAAATGTTTATATACATAAATAAAATATATATCTAACACCATCATACCGAATATTCGCTAAAACTCTCGCTGGGAGTGTTTGGGCGACTTCTATCATACCAAATTGTCAAAGTCGAGACGAGGCGAGAGTCGAGTCGACTTCTATCATAGGGGTAAATAACTTAAAAATCACTTTAAAAAAAATTGAAACTTTTTTTTATATATATTTGTACTAGTCGCCCAAAAATTTCTGGTCGAGTAAAACGGCGACTGTAGTCACCAAAAAGCGAGTCGAGAGCGACTTACATCATACCGAATATTCGCTAAAACTCTCCCCGACGAGTGTTTAGGCGACTTATATCCTACCAAATTGTCAAAGTCGAGACGAGACGAGATTCGAGTTGACTTCTATCATAGGGGTAATTAATTTTATAATACATTTTGATCATACATTTTCATTTAAATTAATTACTCCTAGTAAATAATACAACTTTTTTCTTAATTCTATTTAATTTTTTTCTTATTTTAATTCATGTAAATCATTAAAAAAAATTTAAATTTTATAATACATTTTCATTTAAATTAATTACTCCTAGTAAATAATACAACTTTTTTCTTAAATATATTTAATTTTTTTCTTATTTTAATTCATCATGTAAATCATTAAAAAAATTTAAACATTGTACATTGTAGTTGGTAGTTTCAGTGGGTCCTTGTTAAAAATTGTTACCCGCTTTGAATAATATTTAGTTCACACACAGCTTCATTTTGTCATCTAGTTCATAGTCCACTAATATTAGAGCAGTTTAGTTTGATTTATGTTCTAGTCTAATCTAATTTTTATACGATTTCAATTAAATTTTGTAAACATGTTAGGTATACTTGTTGTATCTATAAATTTAGGGTCATTTTTAGGTGGTTCATATTTAAATTTTGGATTATATAAAATACATTATTAGTTTCTTAAAAGATGTGATATTTTTAACAAAGCAGTGTTGTACACACTATATATATGATTATGAATCCCGAAATGATACTTTTCATATTTTTAGGTAATACAGATGTATTTGTGTCAATGCCCACTGGTTCTGGAAAATCTTTATGTTTTCAATTACCTGGAATATTGTTCGAAAATAAAATCACGATAGTAATTTCACCATTACTTTCTCTTATTAAAGATCAAATTGATCACTTGAGTAAATTAAAGATTGTCGCCGGTACTTTAAATTCCAAGATGACAACTAAGGAGAAAGACAGAGTTGTAAATGATTTAAAAAGCATGAAGCCGAGCATAAATTTTTTGTATATAACACCAGAACAAGCTAGTTCCAAAACTTTTACGACTATTTTTGATTCAATGACAAAATATAATAAAATTTCCTGTGTTGCAGTTGATGAAGCTCATTGCGTTAGTCAGTGGGGACATGATTTTCGACCAGACTATTTAAAGTTAGGTAAATTAAGACAAAAATATCCAAAACTACCATGGATAGCGTTAACTGCGACAGCTTCAAAAATTGTTACGGATGATATAATTAAAAGTTTAAAGTTAAAAGAACCTATTGCAAAATTCAAAACTCCTAGTTTTCGATCGAATCTGTTTTATGATGTTGTATTTAAAAATTCCATACAAGATGACTTTATACACCTGAAAGATTTTATTAACCATTGTTTGGGAGCAAAAAATGTAAATTTAAGCCATGACAATAAACCGTGTGGAATAATATATTGTCGAACACGGGTAAGTGTCGAACGCATAGCTTACTGCTTATCAAATTTAGGAATAAAAGCAATGTCATATCATGCTGGTCTTAAATCACAAGAACGTCATCAGGCACAGGAAGATTGGATGATGGGAAAATGTGATGTAATTAGCGCCACAATAAGTTTTGGGATGGGTATAGATAAAGCTTCTGTAAGGTTTGTGGTTCATTGGGATATTCCACAAAATGTTGCCAGCTATTATCAAGAATCCGGCAGAGCTGGTAGAGACGGAAATTTTTCATATTGTAGAATATATTACTGCAGAAATGATGTTAAAGCAATAAACTTTTTGCTGCAATCAGATATTAATAAGTCTTCAAATGAAAGTCGCAAAACTCGTGCTCAACAAAATTTTCTTAATTTCCAAAATATGATATATTATTGTGAAAGTATTAAATGTAGGCACACATTGTTTTCAGAATATTTTGGGGATCCAATCCCTGATTGCATTAAACAATGTGATGTATGTGCAAGTAAAGAAAAAATTACTAAGGCGTTGGAAATTTTCCATAAATTGTCAATGGATTCACATTTTAAATCAGATATTTCATTACAGGATACGGAGGATTTATATGAAGGTATATAATTTTTATTATGTTTAGATTACATTTATCTAATGTAAAAATACCTACAAAGTAATTTTTTTTTTTGATTTGGTAGGAATACATTTTTTGTGGATTATTACGCGCTAGAACAATTATCTATCTTATGTTGAATTTCTTTGACCAAAAAAATCATTTTTTTCTACTCTAGAACAATTTTTAATGTTGAATTTCTTTGACCAAAAAAATCAATCTTTTTTTTATCTAGATCAATTTTAAAAAATCTCGATTTTTAGCAAGATTTACCCCTCCATTTACCAATACCAATATACTTTTTGGTAATTTTGAAGTTTTAATTGTCAGCTGGTATAGTTAAAAAAGAAAAAAAAAAAAAATTATTTTGAAATTAGTGTTTGTCAGAAAAGTATTTAATATTAAATTATAAATTAACTGAATAAAGTTATGGAAAGTGCCTTAGTTGAAATATTTACTTCTGCTGTAACTTAAATTCAATTGTGAAACCTCACAAATACAAACACAAAAAAAAAATCAATGTCGTCGCAAATTTCTTTGAACACAAAATCTCAAATTTTTTTATCTGGTCAAAGAAATTTAACATTAGATTTGTTATTTATGTAAATTTTAATCCAAATGTTACAATATTATTTTTGCTATGTAAAACTGTTTTAATGTGCCACAAAGCGGATTTAACAGCAAGCGGATTTAACAGAAATTATTTATTACAACTTTCAAATATTTTTTAATATATAATAATCAAAAAAAAAAAATTTATAACACAAGATTTAACTTTTGATAATTTTTTAAAATTATTTATGAAATTAGATAGCGGCCATTGGCTGCCAATGAAAATTGCCACGGAAAAATCGTAAGAGAAACACATGATTTCCGCGTTGATTTGGATTATTCGCGCCCCTGACTTTGCTAATTATTAAAAAATAATATAAAAGTAAATATTAAAAAATAATATAGATAAATAATTTCCAGGTGGACGGAAAGGTATAAGTAATAACACATCTTATTGTGATAATAGTGATAATGAAAATGAAAACGAAAGAAGAGCAGAAACAAATGCTCTTATTCAGAGACAGTTTGCTTTAAGAAAAGCTGCTAAAAAGCTAGAAATGGAACCGATGGCGCAGTTATCTCGAGTAAAATACGCCCATTCTACGGACATAAAAATCAAAGGTTTAAATATATCAATTAGAGAAAATTATCTTACAGCATTATCAGATGCTCTTAAAACTAACTATGAAAATTCTAAAGAAGTAAAATCAAATATGTATCAATATGCAGACTTTGAAGAAATAGGAAAATCAATTGAATATTTATGCTTTACTACCAATAAAGCGATAAGCTTATATCGCCGCAGTATTGCCCAACAAGTAAGTAATAATTGGCGAGTATTGCCGAACAAGTAAGTAATAATCACCGATCATAAAAAGTAAATTTCTAGATCTGTAGTGCTACTTGCAATCCTAAATCTTGGAATTCTCAGGTTTTTCAAAGAGCCACAGTTATGTATTTTTATAAAAAAAAATTAAACATTTATTCCTTATTGAAAGTTAATTTACATATACCATTAACAATTAATACTTTATTTAAAATAAATAATATTTCATTCCGGAAAATGCCCACATATAATAATTGTCCAGTAGGTACTAGGACACCCTGCGTTATAATTTGTTAAGAAATTATTGCAAAGCATCCACAATACAAAATACACGCATAAAAAAATATGTACATAAATATTTTTCAATAAAACACTTGCTAAAATCATTATGAATTTTATTTGTTAAATCTGATTCTCAAATTTTATTAATTTTATGTAGCTTAAACAACTCATACAAGCCCTTACCTAAAGCTACTCATACAAACATTTGTGAACATATAGCAAATAATCACCCCTATGATGAAGTCGACTCGACTCTGGCCTCGTCTCGACTTTAACAGTTTGGTATGATATAAGTCGCCCAAACACTCGCTGGCGAGAGTTTTAGCGAATATTCGGTATGATGTAACTCCCTCTCGACTCGTTTTTTGTCGACTACAGTCGCCGTTTTACTCGACCAGAAATTTTTGGGCGAGTGGTACAAATATATATAAAAAAAAGTTTGAAATTTTTTTAAAGTGATTTTTAAGTTATTTTAAAAAAATTATATTGAATTTTAAATAATTATTGAGTGAGATTTTATAGTTTTTTATAGATTTTTTTTGTTAAATATTAAATTTTAAAATATGTAAGTGTAATTATAAAAAATATATAAAAATATTTATATAATATGCAATATTTATATAAACAAATATATTTTTAAAATTTTAAAATTATTTTATTTTAAATATGATTGAATATGAATAATTCTATGCTGCTCATTTTTAAACTTTATTGTTTAATAACAAAATACAACAAAATTTGAAAACTATTTTTTAAATTTTTTTTAATTTAAATTTGTTTAACACAAATTTCTTAACAATAATATATTTACCCCTATGATAGAAGTCCACTCGACTCTCGCCTCGTCTCGACTTTGACAATTTGGTATGATAGAAGTCGCCCAAACACTCGCCGGCGAGAGTTTTAGCGAATATTCGGTATGATGGAAGTCGCTCTCGACTCGCTTTTTGGCGACTACAGTCGCCGTTTTACTCGACCAGAAATTTTTGGGCGACTAGTACAAATTTATATCAAAAAAAGTTTGAATTTTTTTTAAAGTGATTTTTAAGTTAATTTAAAAAATTTATATTGAATTTTAAATAATTATTGAGTGAGATTTTATAGTTTTTTATAGATTTTTTTTTGTTAAATATTAAATTTTAAAATATGTAAGTGTAATTATAAAAAATACATAAAAATATTTATATAATATGCAATATTTATATAAAAAAAAATATTTTTAAAATTTTAAAATTATTTTATTTTAAATATGATTGAATATGAATAATTCTATGCTGCTCATTTTTAAACTTTATTGTTTAATAACAAAATACAACAAAATTTGAAAACTAATATTTTAATTTTTTTTAAATTTATATTTGTTTAACACAAATTTCTTAACAATAATATATTGTAACACAGTTTTTTTTATAAAAATTATTTTACTTTAAATTTAAATTCTACACCAAAATAAAATTCAAAAAATTTAAATAAAAACTTCAAAATTAATGTCAAAAACAGCTGTGCTGCCAATGAAGCAAAATAATAAGCAACGAGTTGCCGTTTTTTTTAACATTCGACTCGCCTAATAGCGAGGCGACTTCAATTATACCAAATTAGTCGTCGGTCGAGTCGAATGGCGAGTCGAGAGGCGACTAGCGAGGCGAGAGTCGAGTCGACTTCTATCATAGGGGTGATTGTAACACAGTTTTTTTTTATAAAAATTATTTTACTTTAAATTTAAATTCTACACCATAAAAATAAAATTCAAAATATTTAAATAAAAACTTTAAAATTAATGTCAAAAAGAGCTGTACTGCCAATGAAGCAAAATAATAAGCAATGAGTTGTCGTTTTTTTTAACATTCGACTTGCCTAATAACGAGGCGACTTACATCATACCAAATTATTCGTCGGTCGAGGTGAGAGACGTGTCGAGAGGCGACTAGTGAGGCGAGATTCGAGTCGACTTCTATCATAGGGGTGAATAATACAGGGTATCCCAGTATACAGTACTTCCCAACATAAGTATATAATATATTTTTTATTAAGACAATTTTATTAGATACATGATGTCGACTGGAAATACCGACAAAAAATGTTTATTGAAAATACTGTGTCCGTAATGAAAAAGAAAAAAGACTTCCGCGTACGTAGAGCCATGTGGGAAGCAAGTCTCATACAAACTTTTTTATGCGTATATATTTTAACGTGTAAAACTTACAGTATAAACAATTGAAAAGTCTTGGAAAATATTTCAATCAGCATCTACAGTATACACTGTATAAATTCATTTCTCGAGCTTACTTGTATAGTTTTTTCTGTCACACAAGTGTGACAATTATCTTACGTGATATATGTTTCTTTTCATCCCGAGTGTGAAGTTTGTTTTGCGTGACTGAAGTCGAAATAATCTACTGTGCCTATCCTATACGATAATCACAAATAACTTAAGAGAATACTACTCGATCGATCCTTTAAATAATATACCTGGGTAAATTCAATAAAATATAGCGCTAAAAATAATTAAAAATTTTAATTTGTAAATTCTATTTCATATATAAAATATTTGCAACTTAGTCCCTCGCAAGTGAGTTAAAGTGATACTTTAGTCTGAACGGATAAAATTATCTTCATAGGCTACGAAAAATTTGTAAAATAGTTATCGTAGTTTTGCTCTCAGAATGGCAAAAAATATTTTACATTATATTTTACAAATAAATTTATATATTAAAAAAAAAAAAAAAACATTTTTTCTAGTTATCTTCAATAAAAAAACACACATCAGATAATTCATTATTTCCAAATATTGAAAATTATGTTCCAAAGAAACAGAAGGTAACTGGTGGTAGTGTGAAACATTTTGAAAGGAAAATTAGATCTATTGCATTTTTAGAAAAAAAAAAAATTAAAAAAGAAAATACGAAGCAACCTCTTATTTCTACATTTTTTAACAATACAAGTGGTGCTGGGGAAGTTTCCTCTGAACTTCAGCATGTGAATATGAATGATAATTTCAATAGTAAACGCATAGATATAGAACAGAATTTAGATATTAGTGTTAATAATATTCCTAAGTTAAAACATGAAATTCTCGATAATTTTAGTAATAAAATGGATCATAATTCATTAATTTTAGAAGATACAAATAAACATCTTGAAAATGAGATTGTGATAAAAAAAGCAGAAAACTATAATGTTATACAAAGTAACAGATTGGAGAATTTGGAGGATCATGAATTTGTGAATCTAATTCGAGCGGAAAATGTCATTAAAGATTCGGTAAATGTAAAAATTGATTCTGATTCTTTAGCGAAATTACTTGAAAAAAAAGAAATACTACAAAATCCAATAAATACAAAAGGTGTTATTGAATTTTCTACTGCAAATCAAATTTATAAAACGAAAAAACAAAACTTTGAAGAAAAAAACCATAAAACAGAGGCAAAATATCATAAAGCTGAGTTAGCAAATATTGTTATTCAATGTCTTATGCCATATTATAAAGAGAAAAAAATTTGTACCAAGGACTTGTTTAAAAATATTGCCAGAAAAATTTCTCATTATTTTTATGACAAAAATATAAGTAAGTATATTTTAAATTAATTGATTTTGATATTGTCCCAAACCAAAAGAATATATTAAATATGAAAAGAGTGTCACTATCCAAAACACGAAACCATATTTATTTATTATGTATGGGAATATGTGCATATGCAGAAATTTCAAAAAACATCTTGTTTAAGTCAATATGAATTTTATTTCTTCTCTTGTATTGTCTACACAAATCAACAATCTATGACGAATTTTTGTAAATTTTAGAAATAGAAAAACTTATTTTGTGTATTCTTTGACAAACATCTGAAAATAAATTTGAAAAGCAAGTTTGCATAGTATTTGATTACAATGTATACATACTTTCTTGTTCGTGAATATGTGCTATTTTTGCACGGATTTTATTTAAGAACACATTTATTTTAAAACCTGATATAACTATTGCTTTGTATCTGTTTGTGTAAATTTAATTTAAATTAACAGATTTGCTTATTGTAATTCTTGAAATTATTAAATAGTTGAAGATATTTTTCAGTGTCCAAGTTTCTTTTTTAAACCAATTTCTCCATTTGAAGTATGTAAAATAATTATGTCACTTAAAATGTTTGAAAAAATATATACGGTATTATTAATACATATTTAAAATATAAATAAATGAAAATTATTTTAGTATTTTCCTATATCATAGAAAATCTATATTAGCAAAAATGAAAATAATCATTTTAAACAAACCAAAATATAGTAATTTGTGCATGGGTTTTTTGAGTTATCAAATATGATTTAGCAATAATAAAGTTTTCCAATTTTTTTGGATATTCAATATCCTTACCATAGATAGAAGTACTTTTTTAATATTGAAGCTCGTCAATAATTTTATCCTGAAACTTTATATCCTAAAAATAGTTCCATGTTTTTTTATAAAAGAATATATTTCTAAACGGGTTAGAGAATTGTATCTAAAACCATTATAACTACGTATAAAGACGTGTTAATAGGAGGAAAAAAATGTACATTTGTCTGGGGTTCCGAAGTGTTAACATTAGAACCCCATATAATTTTGAGAGAGATTCTATTTTTTTAATTTTTTATTTCTCGTTAACGAAGTAACGTTCGTTGGTTAACGATAAATGAATAACCAAAGAAAGAAAATATGTATACATATTTTAAATTATTTCAAATTATTGAATATGGAAATATTTTAGTAAATATTTTCTAATTTTGTATTATTATATTTTTTGAAATGCAAAAAATATGTAATTATAGGATTTACAATTAAGATATCATTTTTTCTGATTCATATGCAAAACTTTTAATATACATACATAACAATGACATTTTAGGTAGAGGAATTAGCAATATAAATTTGGAAATTTTTTATCAACTTCATCTAGCTATTAAATATTTAGTAAAAAATCCACAAATAGCATTTTTTTTTTTTTTTTTGATAAATTGATTCATGAATGCATGAGCTGTAATAAGAGCTATACTTATTCATTAATAAAATAACTACCTAATTTGTTTTGATATACGTAATAACTTATACACAATACACAAATTTAAGGAATGAGTTCTTCTATTTTATGTGACAAATTAGATCATGTGTGAAAGATGTGAAAGATGCCTACTGAATATATTTCGTAGGCACCCACAAAACCATTATTGTTTCTTCCTTGTTAACTTGTCTCAATACGTAGTTATAATGGTTTTTGATTGTATAGTCTTTGGCCAAACTTACTAATTTTATTTTATTTCCAGATAAAGCTGACATTAAAGTGGAGATTTCTGAAGTTCTAAGTTCCTCTCCTATTATCAAAACCAATGATGATATTAAGTTAGTTTTAAAAATGTTGTCAAATAAAATAAAAAACCAAAACAGTAAATAATATAACTAACACACCAATTTACAGTGTAAAGAAAAGTTTAACTTTAAATAAATAAATAACAAGAGTATAAAGGAAATCGTTGTATAAAAATCAACATCTTACCTTCGGCCCCCTGTATTTTACAAGGTTGCGAAATTCAAATTTATTAAAATTATTATAAATTCTATAGAAAATCACTAGTTATTTCGACTTATTTTACAACTAAAAGTGCATTATTATTAATTCTGCATTCGGCACCCTGAGCTATAGTTTACAAGGTTGCTAATTTCGAATTTATCAAAATTAAAATAAATTCTTTTGGAAAAATAAAAAAGTGCATTATTATTAATTCATACATTCGGTACCCTGTATTTTACAAGGTTGATAATTTCGAATTTATCAAAATTAAAATAAATTGTATACAAAATTGCGAATATAATAGAGAATATATTAGTTAAGGTCTTGAAACTTGCTTGGTACATAGATATCATATAATGAGGGTTTTTCAAAATGTAAAAGTGTCATAAAAGTCTAAAACCAAAATATGTCGGCAATCCTAGGTGGATCACAAGAGAGATATGAAGCACTCTACCATATTGCCAGCTTTTTTTCGTTTTTTTACAATTATTTTTTTTTCGCTAAATATTTCAAAATTCATTCACCCCTATTGACGAATTGACAGAAAAAAATTACAAAATAATTGACGTCGAAAACAAAATAATTAAAAAATAAGTAAACGGAGTTGACTTCACCACCAAACTACCTTTGTTTAGGCTAACTTTTGACCACACAGAGGATATCCAAAAAATTTACGACATCAAATACTTGCTCCACATGAAAGTTAAAATAGAAGCACTACGAACAAATAAGCAAATCCCACAATGTAAACGTTGCCAGAGTTATGGGCATACAACGAAATATTGCCAGAGAAACCCTCGCTGCGTCAAATGTGCTGGTAATCACCTCACAAGTAGTTGCCAAAAAAGTAGTGATTTACCAGCCATATGCTCCAATTGTGCAGAAGCACATCCCGCAAATTACAGGGGATGTGTGATAGCTAAAGAGCTTCAAAAAAGACGAAACAACAACACATACAACCATAGAA
The DNA here is from genome assembly GCA_963920725.1 of Rhamphomyia laevipes. Taxonomy (NCBI): domain Eukaryota; kingdom Metazoa; phylum Arthropoda; class Insecta; order Diptera; family Empididae; genus Rhamphomyia; species Rhamphomyia laevipes. The sequence continues at coordinate 34,079,893 of OY987255.1, forward strand.
ATCTTAACATAGAACACAGTCAGCAAAAAACGATTACAACTTCATACGCAGAAAGGTTAAAAAACAATTCACCAAACAATACAGACACGGCAATAAACGCAAAAGATACATCTTCACTACTAACAGACATTTACACAATAGTAAGAAATCTATCAATTAGACTAGACAATCTGGAGTTAAACAATCCTAGTACACAAGCTCAAAAAATACAATTATGACCCAGAACTCTTTTAAAATAGCAACTTGGAACGCGAATGGAGTAAAAAACAAGACAAGAGAATTAGAAATCTTTCTCAATACTCAAAAAATTGACGCGTGTCTTCTATCAGAAACACATTTAACTAACCAAATGTTCATCGCAATTAAAGGATATAAAACATACCTAACAAATCATCCGGACAATCAAGCAAGAGGAGGAAGTGCAATAATTATCAAAGAAAATATTCACCATTATCTTGACAATGATTTAAAAAAAGAAGAAGTTCAACTGACAACTGTTGTAGTCTACACAGGCAACCAGAAATTGACGGTTGGAGCATGTTATTTTCCACCTAAACATAACCTAAAAAGACAAGAATATATAGACATCATCAATAAATTAGGAGACAGATTCGTGATGGGAGGCGACTTCAATGCAAAGCATACGGACTGGGGTTCCAGACTTACCACTACGAAAGGTAGAGAACTTAAAGCTGCGCTGACACATCTAGGCTGCAATAGCCATTCTACAGGTATGCCTACATATTGGCCCACAGACTGCAACAAGTTACCAGACCTCCTCGATTTCTTTGTAACCAAAAAGATTTCCAACAACTACATTCATATTGAAGACAACATTGACTTAAGCTCAGATCACTCCGCCGTAATACTTAACATCAGTGACAAACTAGCGACTAGAAAAGTAAATCCAGTACTTACAAACTCCACCACCGATTGGGAAAGCTTTAAAATCGACCTAGAGAATATGATAGACCTGAAAACCAAAATACAAACTAAGACTCAACTAGAAGACGAAGCAGAAAAACTCACGAATAGCATCCAGAACGCAGCTTGGAAAAACACCAAAATAACACCTGTCAGGAACAAAACTATTAACTACCCTACCAATATCAAGGAGCTTGTGATGGAAAAGCGCAGAGCAAGACGTAGATGGCAACTCACAAGAGATCCAGAGGACAAAAATAATCTGAATAGAAATACGCAGCAACTGAAAAGAGAAATAATTAAATTTAAAGATATAAACATGTGTACTTATCTGGAAAACTTGACGCCCACCGAAAGAACAGACTACTCGCTGTGGAAAGCAACAAAATATATAAACAAGCCAATAGCACACAACCCTCCAATTAAAAACAAAGATGGTAATTGGGCCCGAGACAGCCAGGAAAAAGCTAAAGCTTTTGCAGAACATCTGGCCGAAGTTTTTCAACCAAACGACAATTCTACAACCATTCCTCTAGAAGATCATTTAACAACAACATCACTAGACATACCAATAGTGACTCCCCGCGAAGTAATGAATACGATAAAGAAAAGATTCAACAAAAGGAAAGCCCCTGGATATGACCTCATCACACCGGAAATCCTAAACAATTTACCTAAAAAAGCTATAATTATGTTAACTAATGTGATAAATGCGTCGTTCAGGCTAAAACATTTTCCTGACATCTGGAAAGTGGTGGAGGTAGTAATGATACAGAAACCTGGAAAACCACCAAACGACGTTAAATCATACCGACCTATATCATTACTACCAGTGATTTCAAAACTAACAGAAAGACTATTCCTAAACAAACTAAAACCCATAATAGATAACAAACTTCTGATTCCCAGTCACCAGTTCGGCTTCAGACAGAAACATTCAACAATTGACCAAATTCATCGCATCACTAACGCAATAGAGGATTCGTTTGATGAAAAAAAAATATGCTCAGCCATTTTTATTGACATTATTGCACAGGCATTCGACAAAGTGTGGCATGAAGGACTGATTCATAAACTAAAAAAAATATTACCAACACAACATGTTGAATTCTTGACGTCTTACTTGGAAAATAGATTCTTTAGAATTAAACAAGATAATGAATTTTCGGATCTCACGGAAATCAGAGCAGGAGTTCCACAAGGGAGTATACTCGGACCAACGTTATATATACTATTCACCAGTGACCTACCAGTGCAAAATGACATCCTGACCGGAACCTTTGCAGATGACACAGCAATGCTAGCTATCGATAATAACCTGCAAGGAGCCCCAAATAAACTACAATTAGCGAACAATGATATATATGAATGGACAAACAAATGGAACATTAAAATAAACGCAACAAAATCATCACACATCAACTTCACATACAGGAAAATAACTAATAATAACGTACTAAAAATGAACGGAGACACGGTTCCGTATGGATCCACGGTTAAATATCTAGGCCTGACCCTCGACGAGAAACTAAAATGGAAAGACCATATAAAAAATAAATTAATCGAACTAAACTTAAAATATAGAAAAATTTACTGGCTAATAGGACGAAAATCAAAATTAACAATTCACAACAAAATTCTTATATACAACCAAATCCTAAAACCAATTTGGTTGTATGGTGTACAGCTCTGGGGATGTGCTAGCAGATGTCACATTGAATAAATCCAAAGATTCCAAAACAAGGTGATCCGAAACATGATCGACGCTCCATGGTATGTAAGAAACTCTGACCTTCATAGAGACCTGAAAATAAAGACAATTGACGAGGAAATTACGCGATATGCTGTAAAGCCTCGTACCAGATTGATCAACCATGACAATGAAGAGGCTGCAAATCTCATAAATGAGAACTCGATAAGACGATTAAAGAGGAACAGACCACTTGACCGGACATGAGTCCTAATAATAAACAAAATCAACAAAAAAATTATGATGTTTATATGACATCATATTCCATCGTAACGTAGTTTTAAGATTCATCAAAATAAAATTAATGGTTGGTCAAATTTGACCAGTTTTAATCTAAAAAAAAAAAAAAAAAAATTCACCCCTATGATAGAAGTCACCATTCGACTTGACCGACGACTAATTTGGTATGATTGAAGTCGCCTCGCTATTAGGCGAGTCGAATGTTAAAAAAACGGCAACTCGTTGCTTATTATTTTGCTTCATTGGCAGCACAGCTGTTTTTGACATTAATTTTGAAGTTTTTATTTAAATTTTTTGAATTTCATTTTTATGGTGTAGAATTTAAATTTAAAGTAAAATAATTTTTATAAAAAAAACTGTGTTACAATATATTATTGTTAAGAAATTTGTGTTAACAAATATAAATTAAAAAAAAATTTAAAATATTAGTTTTCAAATTTTGTTGTATTTTGTTATTAAACAATAAAGTTTAAAAATGAGAAGCATAGAATTATTCATATTCAATCATATTTAAAATAAAATAATTTGAAAATTTTAAAAATATATTTTTTTATATAAATATTGCATATTATATAAATATTTTTATATATTTTTTATAATTACACTTATACATATTTTAAAATTTAATATTTAACAAAAAAAAATCTATAAAAAACTATAAAATCTCACTCAATAATTATTTAAAATTCAATATAAATTTTTTAAAATAACTTAAAAATCACTTTAAAAAAAATCAAACTTTTTTTTTTGAATAAATTTGTACTATGTAGTCGCCCAAAAATTTCTTGTCGAGTAAAACGGCCAAAAAGCGAGTCGAGAGCGACTTCCATCATACCGAATATTCGCTAAAACTCTCGCCGGCGAGTGTTTGGGCGACTTCTATCATACCAAATTGTCAAAGTCGAGACGAGGCGAGAGTCGAGTCGACTTCTATCATAGGGGTAATTATTTTATTATTATTTTATTATTATTTTAGAAATCATAGCATATAAATTAACAATTTTTTTTTGTTAAATATTAAATTTTAAAATATGTAAGTGTAATTATAGAAAAGTACATAAAAATATTTATATAATATGCAATATTTATATAAAAAATATATTTTTAATATTTTCAAATTATTTTATTTTCAACGTCAAATATGATTGAATATGAATAATTCTATGCTGCTCATTTTAAATTTTTATTATTTAACAACTAAATACAACAAAATTTGAAAACTATTTTTTAAAAATTTTTTAATTTAAATTTGTTTAACACAAATTTCTTAACAATAATATATTGTAACACAGTTTTTTTTATAAAATTTTTTACTTTAAATTTATCTACACAATAAAAATAAGAAATATGCGCTGACATGAGTTCGTCGAAGTCGGACGAAACAATGAATTCACCATACTAGCGAGGCGACTTACATCATACCAAATTGTTCGTCGATCGAGTGGAGAGGCGACTAGAGAGTCGAGTCGACTTCTATCATATGGGTTGGTTAGTGCGAAAAAATAAGTATGGAAAAAAATAATAATAAGGGTTATAAAACTAAAACTGAACTTAAAAATGAAATTGAACTTTTAAAAACTGAAATCAATAATTTAAAAGAGTTGATAATTAATTTAACAAATAAAGATAATCAAAATGATAAGGAATCCACCTTTGAGGAAAATCAATTAAAGGAAACCGATTATAAAGTTGCTAAAAACAGAAGAACAAAATCTTATATTAATGGAGATTATTGTTAAATCATAATTGTAATATGGACACGGTATCAGATGATAATAATTTATTATCACCAATAACTAAAAAAAACAAGAACAATGAATATGTATTTAATAAAAAAATAAATAGTTCATTTAATAAGAAAAATGATAATTCAATGAAAATTAATTCTTCAAATTTAAATAATGACTCACTTATGACAGAGATAAATGCGACCGAGAAGAGTGATTTAACAACTATTAATAATATAAACGATTGCATTGATGTTTTAAAAACTAAAAATGCAAAATAAGAAAAAGCTTTTTCTATTCAATTTCAATCTATGGACAAAACAAAACTATTGTCAATAATATACACGATAGTATCAATAACCACAATAATAAGAAGTTAAGTAATAGTAATAATCCAATTAATAAAATATCTGAAAATAAAAAAATTCTACCTATAAATGTTTTTGAACAAGAAAATGTCAAGTTGATGAAAAATGAATTTTATTTAAAACATTAATAAAGAGAAAATTGCGATTTATGTCAATAATACGGCCTTCACACTAGAGCATTACAACAAAACCAGGTTCTATTGAAGGTTTTAACTGGGTTTTTTCATATAAAAAATCTGTCAAAATGAAACCAAAACCAGGTTTCAAAACCTCGTTTGATTTGAGGGTTATGCTTCGTATAAACCTCGTTACTTTCCGTATTTTTCGATATAATCGACCATATTTTAATGAATTTTGGTAGCCCTATAAACAATTGTCAAGTACTGTTATTGTAGCATTTCTACAAACGTCTTATTTACTACATTACACTAATTCCAGGAAGATATCCACTTCCTGCGGCTTCTCCCATAGGTCACTAATAATTAAAGTTGTCGGCTTGGCTGCACAATTAAATAGGTGAGCTATGTCAGTGTAGGTGGACAGGTATTGGCGATGGTTGGATCTATCCTGTTCATATAACTATTTAATTTTTTACACCATCCTGAACGTAGTTGCGATAGTGTTGTTCTAGCTTTCCTGGGCAATGTCGATTCTGAGTTGGATACTTGTGGTGGTCGAGTGCCTAGTACCTTGTTATGTTTGTGACTGCTGGTTGTGTTGTTAACTATGTTGGTATGTATGGATTTCAATCCAGATTTATAGGCTTCTTGAGTTATGGTACCGTCTGTGATCATTGGCTGTATGGACGGTGTAAATTGACTAATTGACTTCCTAATGTTACGTGGTGGTGGTGTGCAGGGCATTAATCATAAGAGACGATAGCGATAGTCGTGTATCGTTTTAATTGAAATTTAGGATCATAAGAGACGACAGTCGTCACTGGATTGTCAAATTTATAATGACGTATCGTGTATAAAACGATTTCGATTTTAGACCATTTAATCAGAATCATATGAAACGATATCGTGAAATGAGTATCGTTTTATCTATTAAATTTACACGATATCAAATAAGCAATCGTGAAGTTTAGTAATAAGTTTAATAATTTTTTACAAATGAAAATTTAAGTTTAATTATGATATTTTTATTATTATATTAATTTAAAATTATGTTTTTATTATGTTATTTTAGTTTTATTGATGTTTTAAAATAATTTGAAAAAATACACACAACAAAAATATTTCTAATATTTTGTAGGTACTAAAATAAACAATGTATTTTTATCGAGTTATTGAGTTATTTTACATTTCTTGTAGGTTCCATTTCTTTTGTACTTCTGAAGAGATTGTTGAAATTGTGCACTATGCCATACGCCATACCTATTAAATAATCTTTGTATTGATATGAGCCGCTAGCACTTTTGCTGAACATAAAATAAATTGTCTTGTATATTTTTATGGTTTATTGGGAAGTTCCAAAGGGTTGCTCCCATTCCTTAATGGTGAATTTGTTTCTAGAGAGAAAATTTTGCTACAAAGCTATATTTTTACAGTTTTGCCTGTAAAAAAATGCAGAATGCGGCCATCGGCCAACATGTTTTTTTTTAGAAACGAATTGAATACAAATTTTTCCGTATCAATTTTTTATTAATCACTCCATCCTCATTTTCAGAAGATGAAATCAAAATTTATAATGTTTAACAAACAACAAATTCGGTTATACACAACAAAACTTCATTACCTAAAACATAAACAATAACAATAATATTAAAAAAAAAAATAATTAAAATATCTTGAAAGTGACAGCTGGTCATTTTATATGGTGGGGTTGGTAATAAATTTAATATTTTAAGTTGGTAATATTATACCAAATTAAAATTTATACCATTAAAAAACGATAGCAATTCTATCGTCTCTCTTGATATCAAAAATAAATTACGACAATCGTCTATCGTTTTTTTTCACGATCGTTTATACTATCGTGTCGTGTTCTTATGATTCATGCCCTGATGATGAGATGGTTGCATGCATGTGTGTCAACGTGGCAACAAATATTGCTGGCAGAGCATGTTGTTGTGCTGATATACAGGCAAATTTTTTGTTTGCGTATGTATGTGGTCAGCATCTGCCATGGTATGACATCCAGTAGTTATTCGCAATGCAGCATTTTGTGACATTTGAAGATTTGACCAATGAACGTTTGAAAGCTGTGGAGACCAGATTGGTGCGGCGTATAGTTGATAAGCGGCCGTCCTATCGCTTTATAAGCTGTTGTTAACGTCTCTTTATCTTTCCCCCAAGAGCTACCAGCAATTGCTTTGAGAACATTGTTTTTTGCTTTAAGTCTGTTGTTGATGTTGGTGGCATGCGCGTTGAATGTTAGCATTGAATCAAATGTAACGCCTAGTATTTTGGGGTTATTGATTGTTGCCATCGATGTAAATTGGTAAAGGTAATCGCACTTCCTTAGTTCATGATGTAAATATGGTGGCTGTTGATTTTGCCCATGAAAGTTTTAAGTTGCGCCTTAGGAACCAATCATACAACGTATCAAGGTAATTATTTAAGATGTTACAAAGTGCTGTTATATCTGAACCAGTTGCCGTTAGAGTGCAATCGTCTGCGTACGTTATAAGTTCTATTCCTGGTGGTGGTGATGGAAGGAGGCTGATGTAGAGATTGAAAATCGTAGGTGACAGCACTTCACCTTGAGGTACTCCTTGAGTGACTTTTCGATGTTTTGATTTGATGTTATTGAATTCTACATAATTTTTACGACCTCTCAAGTAACAGCAAAGCCATCGTTTAATCGTGTTTTGTATGTTCGTGTTCAGTAAGTCAGCAAGCAGGATAGACCATAAAACAGTGTCGAATGCTTTTGAAAGATCAAGAGCAACCAGCATTGTTCTGTCGCACGGTCTCTTTTGATTAATACCGTGTTGAACTCGATGTTCAATTTGATGTAACGCCTTGGTTGTGCTCCTGTTCTTACGGAATCCGTGCTGGTGATTTGCAAGGTTTATACCTTCGGTGATTCGTGGTAGCAAAATGGATTCAAGTAGCTTTATAACCGGTGACAGCAGCGAAATTGGACGATACGAGTTAGAATCGTCGGATGGTTTATTGGGCTTCAAAAGTGGAATTACCTTGGCAGTTTTTCATATATCTGGTACTGTCAGTGTGTTTATGGAGAGATTAAGCACTGCAGTTAAATATACAATTGCTGCGTCACCAACATGTTTTAACATGATGGTGAAAGACCATCTGGCCCCATAGCTTTGGAATTTTTAAGCTTTTTAATTGCACCACGAACGACATCTGGATTTAAAATAACTGCTTCACACTGGTTGTTAGTTTTAAGATTGTGAAAGCGTCTTAATGTTTTACGTAGCTCGCGATCACGATTCGATGAACGTTCCGCAAATTGGCGATTAAATAAATCAGAACAATGTTTAGTGTTTAATGCTGGTGAATTATTGAAGTTTATGATGTTGTTATTATTCCGTTTTGTTGGATTACTTAATTTACGAAGACTTTTCCATAGGCTCGCTGTGCCAGGAGTGAAACTGGTGTTTTCTATGTGTTCTTGCCAGATGTTCTTTTTATGCTCCATAATAAGCTTGTCAATTCTGTTATTTAAATTTTTAATTTCAGGATCAGATGGATTGATACTTCTGATGACATCTCGCTCATCAGCAAAAATTGTGGCGGCAGCTGGGAAGTTAGGACGGATTACATGTATACGACCAGCTGGTATAAATCTGGCTTGGGCTTTATTTAAAATTTTACAAAAAATCTTCTCACCTTTGTCGACATTAGTGGGAGGATCCAACATGACAATGTAATTTTCAATATATGTGGTGAATTCTACCCATTTCGCCGTATTGAAATTGATGTAATTTTTGCGACTTCTCTACTAATGTCGATGCTAATTGGTAAATGATCCGAGTTTAATGATGTTATAACTTGCCAATTTGTAGATGAAATTAAATTGTCACTAGCTAAAGTAATATCTGGAAATGAGCTAGTGGTGGTGGAAACTCCAGTGGATGATGCTTCTTTTAAGACCCCAAAATTCGAACTATCGCTTTTGTCTGCTAGTTCCTCACCGCGCAGGTCTGAATTGATTTCAGACCAGTTGGTGGTGGGCTTTAACGTCACCTAAAATAAGACAATCATGTTGTAATAAATGATTTATGGTGGCGCGATAACCTGAAATGCAACTACTCTGCGGCGGAATATAAATATTTATGATGGTGATGTATGAGGTTCCAGATCTTATTTTTATAGCTTGTTGTTCTATGCGGTTATCAGTCGTTGGTGGTGATGGTAGTGTAACTGTTTGGAACGATATAGATTTGTGAATAAGAAAAGCTAGACCACCACCATTATTGTGTTTTCTATCTTCTGACAATATTGAAATCGCCTTTTTCCAGTAAAGTTGATTTATTTGTTAGGCGAGTTTCTTGGATGGCTGCAATTTGTATGTGTCGTTGTTCCAAAAATTCAATAATTCCGTCAATTTTTCGGCTGAGACTATTGCAGTTAAATTGTAAAATTGCCAAAGGTGGTGGTTGTGTATTGTCAGAATTTTGATGTTGTGTAGAACTAACTAAAATTTGAGGTTGTGTTTGTGGTATTGTATTTGACAGTTGATGTGATGATTGGCAGCATGGCGCTATAAAGTCTGTATTCCAATTTTTATGATTTAGCAAACCTGAACATCTAATATGGCACCAGTTATTACAAGAGTTACATAAGACAGAAACACCATTACTTCTTATTTGTTTGTTGCATGTTGAGCACATCCATGCAGGACCAGGATTGGTTTCTATGCCGGCTTTTAATAATAATGACTGGAGCAGCGTGGCCGGTAAATACTGCTCCCCAAGTGAAAAAACGATGTATGTAATGTAGATGTATGCAGAAATGAGTTTTGTGTTGATGGTGTTTGGTCGAGTGCAGGTGCACCACGAGTAGCTCTGGAACGTAGATAATTATTGTTTAATTTTAGTTTTAACAAAAATAATACAAATATAATTGGTTGTTAATAAATTGTAAATTTAGACAATTCTATTAAACAATACAAATTTATTAAATTATTTAAATTCACAAAATTATATTTGTTTTGATGTTTTTATTGAAATGTCAAAATGAACCTTGTTCATACTCTGAACAGCTTTCGTAAAACCAGGTTTCAAACTAGGTTTTTTCTCGTAATGTGGAGAGACTATAACCTAGATAATTTCAATAAATGTAAAAATGTATTAGATTTGATTCAAGCAAATTAGAATTCATACACACCTGTTGAAGAAAAAACTTTTGTTTTAAAAGGTCTGCATGTTAAGGAAAATGTAGAAAATATATTAAATTATTTAGTTGAAATTAATGAAAAAACAATTGAGTTCGTAAAAAGATGAACCACTCCTAAATCTGTGAAAGAAAATAAAATGTTACCTATTTATTTAGTGCAAATGGGACCAAATAGTAATGTCGCTGATTTATATAAAATTAAATACTTAAATAATCAAGTTATTCAATGGGAAAAAATAAAACTAGACGAAATAATACAGTATAAGCGCTGCCAAAAATTTGGACATGCGGCACCCAATTGCAAACTTAATTATAGATGCAATGAAAACCATGGTCCTGGAGAGTGTAATATTACAAATGGTGAAGTAATAGATCAGAGCAGATCTATTGTATATTATGTCAAAGTAAGGGACATCCTGTATCATATAGAAGTTGTCCAGAGTATATTAAACTTAGACAAGGTATCAAAAATAATAAGAAAATTATACAAGAAAAATTACAAACAAATTCTAAATACATAAATAATTATACAAATCCTTTGCTCAATTATTTACACAAAAAAATGTAAATTTAGCAAATATTGAACAAAAAAGTCATTAAAAATAGTTTAGAAATGATTTGTAATAAATTAACATTTTTGAATAAGACCACAAATGATAATTCTCACCGAATTGATATTTTGTTTAATATCTTACGTACGTAATGAAACTAACTAATAAATTAAAAATAATAACTCTTTATGTGAATTCAATAAATTCTAAACAGATACAACATTATATGCTAGAATTTATTAAAAATAATGAACCAGATATAATGCTTCTGAATGAAACTAATCTTAACAACAAACAAAAAATTTATTACGAAGGTTATAATATGATAAGAAATGAAGATATTAAAAACATAGGAACAGCTATTTTAATAAAAAAATATATAAATATTCAATATGTGGATTCTATTAAAAAACAATCATTTTAAATGTCTTGATACAACTATAGTATCGATAAAGCTTAAAAGTACTAAAGAATTAATTATTGTGTCACTGTATGCTTTTCATATAAATGCAACCCAATTTTCTAGTGAATTTACCAAATTATTTGAAATATTAAATCTTGATAAACTAGATAAATACTATATAATAAATGGTGATTTTAATGCTAGACATAGTTTATGAAACAACATTAATAATGATAAAGGAGTGAAACTAAACTCTTAGTTAAGTTCAAATAGTATTTCATATAAATCTAAATTATATTATAGTATATTTCCTACATATCCCAGATGTGAATCATTCTTAGATTTATGTTTAGCTGATAATAGAATATTTTTTAATAATCATTTGCTAGATACATTTTTCATAGCGACCATAGAGCACTTAGTTTTACAATTATTATTGATAAACACGAAGAATTTATTTACTCGCAAATAATTCCGGAAAAAGCGTTCAATTTTAATTAAACGAACTGGAAAAATTTCAAAATTGAGTTAAATAAAAGATTTTCTTAAAGCTATTATTGATTCATCTTTTGTACCTAACAATCGGAATTTAAATAATCTGGAAATATATGATAATTTGATCAAATTGAATGATATAATAAAATAAACAATGTATGAATATATTCCATTAATAGAAAAAAAAATTAAAGATTATAGTACCGCAATTATTAGAAATCTGCAAAAATATAAAAGCTAATTGGTTTCAAAATTGCATATAGATTACATATACATAATGATGATTACAGTATAATGCGATTAAAGTCATTAATAAATAACATAAATTCATTAATCAAACAAAATTTTGATTTATCTATTAGTAATTTTTGGAAATTAAAAATATTATACCTTCAAACAATATGTTTCCAGTAACAAAATATTTAGAAAAACAGAGAGTTTAAAAATCAGCAAATTAAAAATTGAACAATCAGACATAAACCTATTGATTAATAGCTTAGACATTAATAGCAGTATTGACCCGAATAATTTAGAAGTAGAAAATAATTCATTTGTTATCCAAAACAACATAGAGATAGCCGATATTCTTGGAGCAACTTTCCTAAAAAAACATTTATTAAACCCAAATAATGATAATGTATTAAATAACTTAGTTAAATCGTCGATAAGAAACTTCAATTGAAGGATAACAATTAAAATTTAAAAATGGTGTAGCCTGTAATTTTGAGATCACTTTATTCAACTTATTTTAAAAATCAAGCATATATATTGAGAAATAGTTTGAGTATAAGTTGATATGTTAACAAAAATAATAAAATGCTACTACGGTTTAACTAAATTAAACATTTTAAATGTTTAATTTAGTTAAAAATTCTGAATCATGATAAAGAATAAATATTTAATATATTTGAAAAATGAAATTTAATATATTTTGGTTAGGCCTAATTTCTTACCAGACAAAGGGAAACAATTTGCGACTTTGGGGACCCTTCGAACATAGGGGGCCCAGTGCGATTGCACTTGTTGCACCTGCCATGGTACGGCGCTGGATAACACCGATCCAAGAGTTATTAACATTTTCAGACACTCTTAAATCTGATCAATAGAAAAATGAAGATACCTTAAATAATTATTTTTTAACCAATGCAGAAACTAAAGATATTTTTGTAAATTTAAAAAATAAAAAATCTTCCGGTATTGACAAAATACCTAATACAATTCTAGACAATTACCAGAGAAAATATTTGAAGCTTATACAATAATTTTTAATAACGCATTCAACAATAGTTACTTTCCCAAAATCCGGAAAATACAATAATTGCAATTAGAAAACGGAGTAAAGATCCAACAAACCCAAATAGTTATAGACCAATTAGCTTAATGACAAATATCAGCAAAGTATTTGAAAAAATTATACAGAAATCAATAACAAACTTCACAACAGAACATAATATTTTAAATGATTGTCAGTTTGAATTTAGACCCAATCATTCTACAATTCATCCCATAAATAAATTAGTTTCAGATGCTAATTGGGTTTATAAAAAAACAAAAAAAAATGTGTAGGAGCCTTGTTAATAGACATGACTGATACATTTACCACTGTCTGGACTAATTGGATACAACTTATTATTAGGACTAATGATGGTACCATTAAAAATCAGTAAATTCAGTGCGATATCTTGATGTTTATTTACAACATAATTTAAATTATTGTGTTCATATAAAAAAACAGTTGGAAAAAGCTAAAAAAGCATTCTTTATTGCAAAAAAAACTATTTTATTCTACTCATCGTAAGTCTAAAGTAAAAATAATTGCTTATTAGACCAATTAGACCAATTTTAGTATATGGTTGTCCTATTTGGTATAACATTAGCGCATCTCTAATGGAAAAATTAAGATTATTTGAAAGAAAATGCCTAAGACCTTGCCTTAATAAATATAGAAAACAAAAAACTGATTATAAACATTTTATATCTAATAGAAACATTTACAACTGGAGGCAAATTATTAGAATAGATAATTTTATTAATTCATTAATTAGAAACCATTATAGAAGAGTAAGTTTTATTGAAAATAATTCACTTGTTGCCCATTCAGTTTATGAGAATGAAGAATATATAAGAAATGCAATGATGACCGGTTTCGTCCCGCCTGAGAGCTTTATATACCTCGATAAAACAAAATGAATTAAAAATACCTATCTTTTATTACTTTAATCGCAGAGCTACTGTTTTGGAATGATTTCCATTATTTTGTCCACGGCACATAGTAACTAGTTCTCTGTTGAAACTTTGTTTTTAATAAAACTAATCTTTCTATTCTCTAAAATATTATAAAATTAACCAATCAACACAGATCATTCATCATGCCATAATATGGATCTATTGTACTATATTTTATATTGTGATCGAAATGGCATGATCGTTGTAGTATTATCAAATAATTTATAATTAATTCACTTGTAATAAAGAGCCAAATCGAACAGTCGCGAAAATATTAAAATAAAGTTGAAATCGAGAAGTAGTTGCTAAGTGCCGTGAAAATATTATAGAACATTTAAATTTCAATTAATTAGAATAGTTTCAATATAAACATTTATTTCATTTAAAAAAAATATATATAAAAAATTAACTTCGCAGTTGATCTTAAATTAAAAACACTAAAAAATAAATTAATAATAACTTCGAAGTTGATCTTAAACAAAAAAAACCATTAAATAAAATAATTTACTTTTTTCTTAACAAACATAAATCAGTACATACAATATAATTAAAATTTAATTAATATAAATACTTATATATAAAATTTGCTATTTAATTTAATAATTAACTAAACAATAGAATTTGTGGTTAATTTTGCTACTTAAAAATAAACCTTAAATTATATTAAAATTTGTAGTTCAAGTAAAAATAATTAAATATACATATATTCTTGTTTTATATTTTGTAAAATAAATATTAAAATTGAAAATATTGAACTAGTGCTTTCTTAATTATTGTCAAATCCTAAACATAAAATTTGGTCCTTCAAAATCCAGATAATTTGTAAAAAAATTATAAAAGTAGTGAAATTAATCAGTAATAAAGTGTAAAACATAAAAACGTGTAAAAAAAGTGCATAAAGTGTGACAAAATCTGTAAAAAGTGAATACAAAATACAATAGTTATATACAAACTTATAAACATATAAACTTTTGGACAAAATCGTGTAAAAATAAAAAGTATTAGGTAAGGCTATGGGAGATCCAGACCAACTTCTAGCAAACCCCAAAATTTGTTAAGTTTAGCACATTTGGTATGGTGTTGAGTTTGTAATAATGTGCTAATAAATATTGTGTGTGTCGGTTGGTCTGTCGTTTTGTCTGTCTGTCGTTTTGTTTTGTCTGTCTGTCTGTTTGTCGGTTTGTCGTGGTGTTCGCGTGTGAAAGTGTCTGTTGAGGTGTGATTGAGGTTGTTCGCGTGTGAAAGTGCCTGTTGAGATGTGATTGAGGTTGTTCGCGTGTGAAAGCGCCTGCTGAGATGTGATTGAGGTTGTTCGGGTGTGTTCGTGTCACGTGGTGTGTGTGTGTGTGCTTTTTGTGTGGTTTAGTGTGTGTGTGTTTGTCTGTTATTTGGTGTGGGTGGGGGGAGAGGGGGTATGGGTTAGTAATATAATTAATGCATATATGATTTCATGATTCACATAAACATGTTTCAACATGTTTCAACATGCTTCAAAACATGTTGGATAATTGGTCATTTTTTTTTTTGCAATGTTAAAGTTTATGCATTTTGTTTTTTATTAGGTTTGCTGATAGGAATATTTTAATTGTATTAGGTTTGCTGATAGGAATATTTTAATTTAATTGGGTGTTGTAGTTGATATATTATGTTAAATAATTTTATTAGATCATTTTTTTTTTTTCAATGTTAGAGTTTATGAATAAATTATTTTTTGGTTTGCTGATAAGAATATTTTAATTGTACAATATGTGTGGGCGTTGTAGTTATTGTTGTTGCTGTTACATGTTGGATAATTTTATTAGATCATTTTTTTTTTCAATGTTAGAGTTTATGAATAAAAAATTTTTTGGTTTGCTGATAAGAATATTTTAATTGTACAATATGTATGGATGTTGTAGTTGTTGTTGTTGCGGTTATAAAAAAAATTTTTTGTTATGGTTTTGAAATTTTTAGATTTATGTTTTTTCGCGTAGGCGTTTCAATAAAGCAAACGAATTTTTATATGGAGTATTCTAAGCGGCCATTATTATATAGTTTGTGACGTATGGGATTCCATAATTTTTTGGAAGATATAATTTTTTTTTTCTTATGGATTTATAATATTTGAAGGAATCATAGATAAAAAGTTTTGTATATAAAATATGTTTCATGAATCGCATTTAGCTTATGGTTTTATGAGTACATGTTGTTATTATCCCTTTTTATTATAGTCATTCAGTTTATAGAAGTGATGCGATAACGATCAATTATTATGTTAACACTATTATTCATAAAATAAGAATTCTTAATAAGTTTTTAAATGAATATGAATACATTATACTCGATGATCATAAAGAGAAATTTGAAAAATATTGTTTTTTATTGAGGAAATTTGTTTTAGAAGAAATAAAATATTCAATTCATGACCATCACTTTTCCAGTTGTCTATGGGCTTATGATAGTGCAACGTCAGGACCGGATATATGCTCATGTGTTACTTTACACTACACTGAACGGAATTGCATAAAACTTATGAATTTTTATTTACGATTAAGATCGCAAACTTCTAAACATTGAAATTATTTAATATGGAATTTGAATATTTTCAAACAATTGATGAGTTTGATCTTGATTATGAATCATCATCTTCATTAGAACACGCAAATAAGTATTTATATAAATATAATGATAAATATATAAAAGATTTTTTGGAAAAATACAATACTATTCTTCTTAGTGAACATAGAGATTTAATCATTGATTTTTATATAAGATTTCCAAATAGTACAAACAAATGTGAACAAATAAAATGTGAATGTACACATACATGTACATGTGTTATTGAATATTAAGAAAATGTCAAATTATAAAATTAATGGATTACTATAAATATCTAACTAAATCTATATAAATTAATAATAACAAATTAATAGAGTCACAGTGAGGATGTTTAGTGAGGATGTTTTGGTGTGAAAATATACGTCATGGACATATATATTGTGTGTGCAGTAGAAAATGGAAATCATTCAAAATAGTACATATTAAATATTTAGGTTCTATAGTAGAGCTTTGGGCAACTCCTGAAAATGGTGAAAGGGTTTTATTATTATTTATGAGAAATGGTGAAGCGTTACCAGCTTATCTTAATTGGGATGTAAAATTTCTTGAATGGCAACATGTAAAAATAGAAGTTATGGGTGGAGACATAGAAATAGTTGGCGAAATAAAAAATAGACCTGGCAAATATGAAAGGAAAACAAATCAGTTTCCATCGGATTGTCCATTCACAATGCGAGATGATTGGGAACATATTGCTAAGAGCAAATCAGGAGAAGAAATAGAATCATTATCTCTTACTACATCCATATATCGGAGAATAGAAGAAGATGTATCTGTTAAAAATTCTGAATTACAAGAGACTTACTAAAGCACTTGAATATTCAGAAAATGTAAAAAAGTCTTATGAATATGATAAGGAATATTTACTGAAACCTCATATTATGAATTTAATAGATAAATTAAATGCAATTCAAATAATTTACAACAAAAATGGAAACGATTCCGCTGTAGAAGATGATGTTTTACGTTTATTAATATCAGTGGAAGATTACAAAGATATTTATCGGGGTTATTTACAAAAACGACGATTGTTATTAGTGGAAAAACAAAAATAATTCATTCTGCAAACAGACCTTGAAGAGTTAACTTGAAATCAGACAATTAAATATGACGAAGTTTTCACCTGTCACTATTTTAGGCTTACTATTTATTAGAATTTATGCGGCTCCTGCTATTGCTCCTACTATTGCATTAAATGAGGAAAATAATGGAAATGCTACATTTAATGTTATACTTCCTAGTAATGAAGTAATTCAAGTAACCCTATCAATAAAATTAATGAAACATGTAAATCCTCCCGATGAATCACTCGATATAATAACACCATCATTAGAATCAATAATAACAACAACAACTACAACAACATCCGATGAGCAAATCACACAATCAGAAGATTCTAGTAAAAAATATGTTACTGTTGAAGAAGCGATTGAAGGATTTAGGCTTGATTTAATTAGAAAAGAAAAAGAAATTGCTGGTTTTATCGAAAGTGAAAATATATTCTACCGTCATTTTCCATTGGAACATAGTGATGAAGAAAAAATCAAAATACGATGTTCATATGATAGTAATTTTAAAAAACGAATGCTGAAAATAAATTGTCTTGAATATATGGAGGTTGAAAGTCAAAGAATTTTGAGTAATGGTGAAATGGAAAAGTTTACAAGCCATGACACATCCTATAGATCAGATTTGGTGATAATCGATGTGAATAAATTGAAACAAACATATCACATGGAAATATATTAAACATTAAATTAAAATAGAAAAGGAAAGAAGTTGAAAAGTTAGAATATGTAGAATTATGATAAGAGTTTTGTATATTAATTAGAACTATTTATTTGAAATTGTGAAATAATCTTATTTTATTGAATAAAAGAAATATGTTTTTTTATTTTAGAATTTCTGTTTTATTTATCCATGAATTATGTTGGTTTGAAAAACCCAGCCATTTTACAAATACTTTATCTTTATTTGTTTTTAAAATTTTCTCAATCAGATACATATTATTATGTTTTACTTTATTTAGTTTTAGTTCATAGAATCCTCCTGCAATAGGTTGACCCTGATAATCTTCAAGTAAGTATGTTACGGGGTTTGTATTTTGAATTTTTCGTATTTTAAAAATTTCAGTTGTCCAATTTGGTGTGTAACCTTTTTCAAAAACATGTTTGTATTTACTTATGCGCACATTATCGCCTATTTTGTATTTGCCGTCGGTAAATTGTTTAATATGTGAATACACAGTAGAGAGTAAATATTTAGAATTTTGTTTTGTAACACCATATGGTCGCATTTTTATTGTACGATGTTTTTTATGATTATATTCATTAATTAATTGTTTTACTATATGAATCCATTTATAAGAGCCATTAAGACTAAAACTTTTCCAGATCATATTTTTTAAAGTCCTATTAAAACGTTCAACTATTGGTGATTTTAAAGAACTGTATGTAGAATAATGATTTATGTGATTTTTTTTGCATTAAATCTTGAAATATTTTATTAAAGAATTCAGTTCCATCATCTGTTTGAAGATTTTCAGGTTTTCTGCCAGTTTTGAAAATTATATTCATTGTTTTAGTAACCTCTTTACCAGTTTTGTTTTTAATTGGAATTGCCCAACCAAATTTTGAAAATGTATCAATTACTGTTAAAAGATAACGATAATTATTATTAGATTTCGCATATGCACCCATTTCAACTAAATCAGCTTGCCAAAGATCATCAAAACCCTTAATAATAACACGTCGCCTGAGGTAGTTTTTTCGAGCGGGTCTATGTAATTCATTGACAACATCATTCTTACTCATTTTGATGCAAAATGTTTATGTTACTATTAGTTATATATATATATATATATATATATATATATATATATATATATATATATATATATATATATATATTTAACATTCACTCATACTTTGGTTCAGTATTTACTTTAAAAGGTTTAGTAATAATTGTTTTGTTTTCATCATTCTTTTTTGCATCTGCTATAATTTTTAAATGGTTAAATATAAAAGTTTCAAATGTTTCATATTTTTCTAGCAAAGCTTTTTGTTCTTTTTGCAAAATATCTATTACAAGCTTAACCTTATTCTCAATTCTATCATCAGTATAACCTTTTGTTGCAGCATCATTTTTCTGAACAGGTTGATGAAGATTAACAATTCGTTTATTTTGGATATCATAATCATTTTTCTCATTCAATATAAATCCAATTCCATAAGGTCCAGTTGGTCCAATAGGTCCTGATGGTCCAATAGGTCCTGCTGGTCCAATAGGTCCTGCGGGTCCAACAGGTCCCAACTATCCTCGTAAAGGTTTTCTAACTGGATGACCAGTACGACCAAACTTATCTATAGGCATATTTACAAATGACGTGAATTCTTTATAATTATTCCTTTTATTGTATAATATTAGCCTCTCTCAACTCATCCAAAATACTAATAATTTCATTATTATGATTATTATGACCGGCTTTTTGAGAGCCTACTAACAGCTGCAATCTTTCAACTAGCTCATTTGGATCATCCCAATAAACATAATCAAGCTTTCGTTTAGAAACTTTCATCATAAGACCCTTACCCGATGCTGTCGAAGTTGATGATATGATTTTTCGAGTATTATATTGATGTGGAAATAATTTTTTAATTATAAAATTATATTTATTACCAGTATTTCCTCGCATTTGTTTATTTGAATTGTAATTACGTCTATGTGCATTGGTTTCTGTTAATATTTTTTTATACAGCTTTAAGTCTTCATCAGTATATTTAGTTTTATCTGGATTTTTCATAAATATTAACTCTTGCAATCCAATTGTGCTTTTATATGAGCTTTTATCAATAATTATTTCATTATCTTTTACTTCTATCCGTTTATTGCCAATTTTCCATTGATCGAAATATGGACCAAAAGTTGTACCAAAATTTGTGGGTATAGAAGAAGTAGAGTCAAATATTTTAGTATATTTTGATGTGGTATTAGGTTTCTCAATTAAATGTTTTATAGGTGTTGGGGTTAATAGAAGTTTTGATGAAAATTTTTTAGGCGTAGATGTTTGATATAAAGTATTTGATTCACCTACACTATCATCATCAGAATCAGTTTTGTTTGATTGTCTTATACTAGAAAGATCATCATAGAATCTTGATTTCGTTTCTTTTTTAATTACACCAAATGATTTCTCTTGTTTTATTTCAGGATAAATTGATTTTTGTTCAATTGCTTTCGCAACGTTTTTGAGTGGCAATGTAATTGGTTTAAAATGTTCTTCTAATACATGTTCTGCTTCCATCTGACCAGTTTTTAAAGCTCTATATTTCCTTTTTACTGCTTTACTAGTCTTAATAATATCTTTTATAATTTTCTCATTCATATTTGTAAATGTTTATTATATTTAATTAATCTGCTGAGTTGTTGAGTTGTTAAGCTGTTGAGCTGTTGACCTGTTCTGTTTATATCTGGTATGATTAATCTATATAACAGAATTCATCAAATCCTCTGCGGTAACCACCATTTTGTTTTTCACTATCTCTATCTATAACTAAAAAACCATATTTTGCTTGCCAACATTTAAGACACATTTCATGAAATTGTGCAAATGTCATATCATTGCTAACATGATCTGTATAAATATGTCTTAGATTCATATCATCCTGTTTGAAAATTATTAAAAAGTTTGCATTATCTCGAATAAGATGTTTTGGAATATGAGTATAAGATTGACATAAGTAAAAACTATCAATATTATTGTGACGACCCATACAAAAGTATTTTCGAATATTATTTTGTTTATCACATGCTACATCATCGAAAATAAATATAGAATGTGATTTTGCTTCTTCAGGCGGAATTATATCACTATTGTTAGAATAAGTGTAGTATCCCAGTTCTGGTATTGTTGCCATAACTTAATTAAGAAATTCATATTTTGGTTGATGTAGAGATTTAGAGTATATGTAAATATTTTCAAATTTCAATCCATTGGGTTGTTCCAATAAGCTCAATACATTTGTTTTTCCACAATTAGATGGCCCTACTATTAATCCTCGTATACTATTTGGTAGCAGTTCACCATGCTTTTTTGGTTTACAATCGTTTCCTTCTATTTTTATATCTAAATTATTGACAGGTAAAGATTTGTGTTGTTTAATGAATTTCATCTTGACTACTGATAAATTTCCATAAGCCCTAAATTTATATATTGAAATGTTAAAACAACACATTTATCTTTCATAATTAGTTAATCCTCCTATAATGATTGATTATAATAAAAATTATATCAGTCAAGAAAAAGCTGTTAAAGGAGAAGGTATTCTGAATAAAGTTATAAATAATTTGCCAGTTGAATTACATTTACTTGGTGGTTATCAATATTGTGGACCTGGTACAAAACTACAAAAAAGATTAGCCAGAGGTGATCCTGGTATAAACCCATTAGATTCAGCTTGCAAAGAGCATGATATAGAATATTCTAAATTTCAAAATATTGAAGATCGACACATTGCCGATAAAGTTTTAGCAGAAAAAGCTTGGAAACGTGTGACTGCTAAAGATTCCAATTTCTTAGAACGAACGAACGCTTTATTAGTAACAAGCGCTATGAAAGCTAAAATTAAATTAGGAATGGGTGTAAAAACACGAAAAAGGAAAATTAAAACAACTGTAAAATTATTTCAAAAAGCCATAAAAGATGCTAAAAATGCTTACAAAAACCTAGTAGCAATAATGATGCTATAAAATTGGCACTTCATGTAGCGAAAAATGTAATTAAGCGAAAAAGGGGTGTATCACCTAGAATTATTTCAGTACCTAAAACTGGTGGAGTTATACCATTTCTAGTACCTCTTTTTGCTGGATTATTTGCTGTAGGAGCATTGTCTGGCGGTGTAACAGGAATAGTTAAAGCGATAAACGATGTCAAGAATGCAAAACAAGATTTAATTGAGAATAAACGTCATAATCAAACAATGGAGAGTATTGCAATGGGTAAAGGTTTATACCTCAAACCATATAAAACAGGTTTAGGGTTGTATTTAAATCCACAGTCAAAAAACTAATAAAAATTCTACCCAGGAGACCATTAAGCGATATTGATTTACATAAGTATTCAAAATTTATACCTCATTTGCGGGGGGTGTTTATGCGAAATAGTTTACCAGTAAAACCACTAAATAAAGAGTGTGGTATTGTCAATTTAGATGAATCATCAGGTTCTGGTACTCATTGGGTAGCATACAATAAAAACAAAAATGTTGGAACATATTTTGATAGTTTTGGAAACTTACAACCACCTATTGAATTAATTAAATATTTAGGTTATAATTTGCAGTATAACTACAACTCTTATCAAAACTATAATACAATAATATGTGGTCATTTATGTCTAGCTTTCTAAAATCAGTTGTTATAATAATAATAATTATTTAAGTTTTTGAAAATGAATAAAAAGAAATGTTTAAAATAAATAAGCTCATTGTTTCTTTGTTAATAATGTCATTCACATTGACCTTTACAGGAAATAAATCTGTATTAACTACAGATTATTTTCCACCTTTAGAATTAAGTGGTGATTATGTTTGCGGTCTTGTTGAATTAGTTACTTATAATTCTATACCAAATATTGATATTCACAACAATATCATACAAATTGATGATAAAATAATTGAAATACCTATAGGCTCATATGAAATTAATGATATAGCTTCATATTTACAAAATGCTATTGATTTATTATATGATGGGGCAGAAGATATTCAACTAGTTCCCAACAATAATACAATGAAATGTGAAATAATGTGCTCTAAAGATATTGATTTTGATATTACAAGTTCGGTGGGAAAGCTTCTTGGTTTCAGTAAACGAAAATTGGTCGCTAATGAATGGCATTCATCAGATCTACCAGTAAATATATCAAATGTCGACACTATACATGTTCAATGCAATATCATACATGGGTCATATATGAATAATAAACAAGTGCACACATTACACGAATTTTGTCCAGAAGTTGGTTGGTTGGTTGGTTCAAGTGGCGGACTCCATATCAGCTGACGTGGAGACCCAATTAGCGCGTTAGCGCCGTTTTGAAACCACTAACTCGCGTGACCAAATGTATTATTAATTGTAAGGATGGGGTAGTTTTAGATCCACCTCGTGGCGTTCAGAAACTTGACGGTTTCCGTGGGCCATTTCACGGCGAGATCGCTGAGGTCGTTGAAGAAAGGACTACCGAGCGAGCAGAACCTGGCCCTAGCCAGCGCCGGACACTTGCAGATGAAGTGTGTTACCGTTTCTTTTTCACTCGGTTCTTTGCAGCTGCGGCATGTATGGTTGAACGGGATGCCAAGTCTGGAGGCGTGTTCACCAATTAGCCAGTGCCCCGTATACACAGCTATTGTTCTGGCTATATTTTTCCGGGAGATATTTAGGAGGTTATCTGTTTTACTCTTATTGTATAACGGCCAGGTTTTCTTGGTTGTTTTGCAAGTGGTTAGGTCTAACCACCTAGAGTTAGCTTTGGATAGGAAGTGAAGGTAAATATCTTTTTTTACCGTGTTAATGGGAGGGTTTTTTCAATATCATCACAGAATTTCCTCCAGCTATTTCTTTTAGCTGTTCTCAATTCTTTCTTGAATACTTTCATCTTGTTTCTATACTCGAGCCACGCACTAGGGTCCCCCGTGCGTTTAGCCCGGTAGAAGCATTTGTGCACGGTAACACGTGTAGTTTTAAGGTCTTTGTTCCACCAGGGTGGCTGAGATCTATTGGGAGGTCTGCTGCGTGGACACGCAGTCTAGAGTTTCTACATTCCAGATAGCTAGCGGACATTTACCCACGAGATTTGTTTCCACCAACCTTGTATAAAGATCCCGATTAGTTTTCATTGGATTTCTAAATACTTTGGTGTCATTTTTAATATTAAATTCAACATTAAAGGCCCAATCGTAATGTGGGCGCAAACCTTTAGCGCAAATTTTGAAAATTGTTCAACATATGGAAATCAATGAAAGCAAACACAATGCTAGCGGTGACCGCTAAGGAAAAAAAAAGCTACAGCCAAGATTGAACAATGTTCAATATTAACCGCCAACGCTAGAAAATTTTAATAAAGGAGCCGAATTTTAAATTTGACTGACATTTTTCATAGTGACATTTTAAATAAATAATAAATATTTCACGCAAAAAATATAATAATATACAGTGAAACCTCATTATAGGAAACTTTGTTATAAGAAACTTTAAAGTTTCTTTTATTAAATTTATAAATTTATAAGTTTCTTATATGAAATGTAGAAAAAAAAATGCGATTACAATTAAAAAAAATGTAGATATTATACGAAAATTAGAAGATTAGAACATTCCAATTTTTTTCGCAAGTTTAATACAATAATTGTGCAATACGTTAAGAAAAATTATTTCAAATCAATTTTCGAGGAACAAATTCGAGCTGGTATACCACGAAATATAACCAGCTTATAATAAAATTTTGACCTGTTATTTATTAACTATACTTGCAAATATGAAAATTACTACAGAGATTGTGAAAGTGAAAGTCAAATATATCAAAATTAATTGTAATACCTGAATTTCAATAAATTTTATATATCGCAATCAAAAAATAAAAATAATTTTCTTTGGTACCGCTAAATAAATTTAATTTTTTTTTTTGGTATACCAAATTCAATATAGGAAATCTTATTTCATATAGGCAACTTTTAAAAAAAAACGTTTTCAAAAAGTTTCTTATAACAAATTTTCACTGTAATAAAATATAATTTTCTCAGCCACCGCTAGCATTGTGTTTGTACTGGATTTGTCTTGGCAGGGAAAAACAAATCTACAGCTACCGCTAAAGATTTGCGCCCACATTACGATTGGGCCTTTAAGCTTATGTACCTGTGGTCGGACATAGACGGTTTATCTAATACCTGCCAGTTGTCCAGGGCACATGAGTTCGTGTCTGTATAGAGAGTAATATCTAGAACGTTTTGACTAGTCGGGCCGATGTACGTAGGTACATCTCCACGATTTCCTATCGATAAGTTGGAACTAAGGATAAATTGTAAAAGGGACTCACCTCTACTATTGATGTCCTTACTACCCCAAATCTTTTGATGAGAGGTTGAGCTTCTTCACGGAAGCGTCATCCGCTAGTGTGGTTAGTTCTGTTGGTGGTGCAGATGTGTCATGTGCCATGTAGGTTGATGCTAGCAGTAAAGGCTCCTGCCCAACTCTACCTTCGCAGAGCACCACCGTTTGATTTAGAGTGCTGTAAAATTTTAAAACGAACAGATCATTATTACACACTTTTGGTAAAAGACAAAAACGTTAACATATCACTAAATAGATTAAAACCATATTTTTATGAAGCAACAGATATTCCTAAAACAACAACTAATAGTTCGGCTGATAATGTTATTTCACCAACAATCGCCGGTAATCCCAGTCCAAAAATTCGAAATCAAAGTAATAAAATAACTTTCCATCCAAAAATCCATATTATACCAGATCTAATAACAACTCGAACCGGTAGAGATATAAACAAACCTCTGCGGTACAGATAGCGTTCACCTGGCGCACTGTTATGGAACGGTGCGTATATTATGTTTCGGTCATTGGGTATTGTACCAACTGTATAAAAAGAATTAACATTTTAAAAAGTAGAAAATAAAATTGATCAGTTCTGAAAAAGCATTGTACACATATAGTTGTTATAAATTATTTAAAAGGAACTGAAAAAATAAATAAAATATATTAGGAAAATTGAATAGCCTAGCCTAACAGCTAAAAACATATAATTATAAATCATACGAAATAATAAAAAATATTTCGTTATTGAAATTGTGTTTTCATTCAAGAAAGAAGAACATTTTAGAATTTCATCCCACAAAAATAAAATTAAATAGGTGCTCCCTAAAAAGAAGACGCAATGTACATCACAAGTAGCGGCTTCAATTGGTGACCCCGAGAAAAAGGTACAACGCAGCTTTAGAAGCATCATATATTATATATAAAATTTATCATATTTGTATCAAAATTGGCATTATTTATATTATATTGAAATAGCAACCATTTTATTTAAAAAAAAACAGTTATTCTGAATTTCATCATTTACAAATACATATAGAAATTTATTTATATGCCAATATAATCAAACGTAGTAATTGTACGGTAAATTTTTACCTAAAAAAAAAAAACACTAAAGTGTGATTTTTTTTAACTACCGAATTTGTAATTATTGCGTAATTAAGAATTTATTATATTTAGAATTTAAAACAAGAAGAAATATATTGTTATATTTACTATCACTAAATAATTATGTAATAAATTAAAAAAAAAAACTATTTAAAGTTAAATCTAAATATTTTGTAAAATTTTAAGTAAATTAAAATAATTTTCAACATTATTAATATATATATATATATATATATATATATATACATATATATATATATTGATTTATAATCAATTACATTTATTTAATTAATAATCTGTACACTTATATATTAAATAAGAATTAATTACATTCCTATAATTTTCATTTAAATACATAACAATTATATAACTTTATTTGTATACAATTGCTACAATTATTAAATCAAAATGACTGACGTAAATAAAAATAATAATACCAGTGGCGCGTCGACCTCTTCATCCAGTGAATCATTTGACCAAAACTGTTCACCTAGTTCAGAATTAACCGCGGGTTCTAGTGTAGTTACCGGTGTTTCAGCAAACCATGTAGAAAGAGTTGCTATTAAACCAGCTCCATTTTGGAGAACAAGTCCACGTCTTTGGTTTTCCCATTTGGAAGCTCAATTTGCTACAAGTGGTATTGTCACTGATGTTACAAAATATTATTATGTTGTATCCGCATTAGATGAGCATATGCTGAAATTAGTGAGTGACATTGTTGAACGTCCTCCAGTTGGTAACAAATATATAACCATACGAGATACTTTAATTAAAAGTTTATCTGAGTCGGAAGCTCAACGGCTGCAAAATTTATTAAAAGGTATGGATCTTGGTGATCAAAAACCAAGCCAATTGCTAAGGCAAATGCGTTCGAGCAACGATTTTGAATTATAGGACTCGGTTTTAAAAAATCTTTGGTTACAAAGATTACCTCAGCAAGCTCAAGTTGTACTTGCTGCTAGTCCTGGTGATCTTGATGAATTGGCTGCATTAGCTGACAAAATATTAGAGACATTTAATACTAATAGTTTATGGACTGTTGCTTCAAAAAAAGAGAAAAATAATGATATTAAACAGTCCACATCAGACTTCAATGACAAACTTGATGAAATACTAAAACGAATCAATTCTTTAGAACAAGGTAATAATAATCGGAGTAGGAATGTGAATCGTTCAAATTCACAAAATAGATCTAATTCTGTTAATAAATTCAAAGAAAAATATGGTAAAGAAAACAAAGAGTATAAATATTGTTGGTATCATTATCGATTCGGTGATAACGCAAAAAAATGTAATAACCCTTGCCAGTTTATTGCAACAAAAAACTAGAAAAATTATCACAAGTAGCGGCATGTGATAATTTATCTACAAATTGTCGCTTATTTTTATACGATCCTTCCACTACATATACATTTTTGATAGATAGCGGTGCTGATGTCTCTGTTATACCACCTATTAAACATAGCACTCAACAAGTTCAAACAAGTTTAACATTATATGCTGCTAATTCAACGCGAATTAAAACATTTGGTAGAAAACTATTAAATATTAATCTTGGACTACGCCGTAGTTTTAAATGGCATTTTATTATTGCTGACTTGGCTAAGCCCATAATAGGTGCTGATTTTTTAAAAAAATTCGGTTTATTAATAGATATAAAACACAAATGTTTAATAGACCCTTTAACCTCAGTTAGCACATTCGGTAAATTAGCAATATGTCCATCTACAGCTCTTTCAATAATATCACGTGACATCGAAAATCCGGAAATTTATGCATTGTTACAAAAATTCAAAGAAATAACTTATGAACGTATTACGATTAAACCAGTATTGCACAATATTACACACCACATTCAAACGAAAGGCCCACCAGTTTACTCAAAAGTCCGACGTCTACCTCCTGATAAACTGGCAATTGCTAAAAAGGAATTCGATCATTTACTAGATCTTGGATATTGCGAACCTTCAAAAAGTCCT
Source organism: Rhamphomyia laevipes (assembly GCA_963920725.1). Lineage (NCBI taxonomy): Eukaryota > Metazoa > Arthropoda > Insecta > Diptera > Empididae > Rhamphomyia > Rhamphomyia laevipes. The sequence goes on from OY987255.1 coordinate 34,108,672, forward strand.
TGGTCAAGTCCACTACATCTAGTAAAAAAGAAAAATGACGAATGGCGACCATGCGACGATTATCGCGGTTTAAATAATGCCACAATCCCAGATCGCTATCCGATACCGTACCTAAACGATTTAAGCCATCAGCTTGATGGTTGTACTGTATTTTCGGTATTGGATTTAAAAAAAGCTTATCATTAAATACCAGTAGAATCATGTGACATCCCTAAAACAGCAATATCTACACTATTTGGTTTATTCCAATTTAATCGTATGACCTTTGGCTTGCGCAATGCAGCACAAACCTTTCAAAGGTTTATAAACGCTGTTCTTAGAGGATTAATATTCGCGTTCCCATATATTGATGACATTCTGGTGGCATCAAAGTCAGAAGCTGAACATATACAGCACCTAGAATGTGTATTTGGTCGTTTACAAGATAACGGACTCGTAATTAATGTCGAAAAATGTATATTTATGAAAAAGAATGTTAATTTTCTGGGTCATGTAATAGATGAAAATGGAATTCGTCCATCACCAGATCGCGTTAAAATTATCCGTGAATTTAAACAACCAGAAACAGTGCGCGATATGCGTCGATTTCTAGGTATGGTAAATTTTTATCGCAGGTTTGTACCACACGCCGCTGAACAACAAGCAATTTTAAATGGTTTTTTGAAAGGCGCAAAGAAAAATGATAAGTCAAAAATAATTTGGTCTAATGAGTCGTTGCAAGCTTTTAATTTAGCCAAAAGTAGTTTAGCTGAGGCAAGTACACTAGTTCACCCGTCTTTAAATGCTGAATTAGCAATAATGGTAGACGCATCAGATTCTGCAATTGGCGCGGTTGTCCAACAGAAAAATGGTGATATATATCAACCATTAGGGTTTTTTCTGTAAAACTCACAGATACACAGCGGCGTTACAGTGCATACGACAGAGAACTGCTTGCAGCTTATTCATCTATAAAACATTTTCGATATCTTTTAGAAGGTCGTAGTTTAACACTTTTTACAGACCACAAGCCTCTCATTTTTGCTTTTCAACAAAATCCATCCAAAGCTTCACCGCGGCAATTACGGCATTTGGACTTTATTGGTCAATTTACCACCGATATTTGCCATATTTCGGGTACAGCTAATACTGTAGCGGATTTTCTTTCACGAATCGAACAAATCAATATTCCTACTGTTATTGATTATGCTGAATTAGCAACAGCTCAAGAAAATGAAGCTGAATTAATTAATTTGCTAAAGTCTGATTCAAGTCTTAAATTTAAAAAAATTCAAATTCCAAGTTGTGATAAAGAAATTTGGTGTGATACCGCTACTGGTATTCTAAGACCATACGTACCAAAAGCGTTTCGTAAAATTGTATTTGAAAATGTACATGGGTTGTCGCATCCGGGTGTTCGTACAACAGTAAAAGAAGCTAAAAAGAAATACGTTTGGAAAAACATTAATAGAGATTTATATCACAAGCTTGATATAAGTAATGTCACAAGCTTGTTTAGCCTGCCAAGGTTAGGTTAGGTTATAGTGGTGGCAAAGCCTCGCATAGACCACACTGGGTCCATAGCGATACCACTCTTATGGATAACTAACTTTGAGAAGGTGCTGAGGGGTTATCTAGTAATTCGAAGGAGTTTCCTAATGCTGCAGTTCGAAACCTCGTTCAGAGTTGGGTAGTAGAGCTCTCCCAGAGTATAAGCTCTGCGTCTAGTGAGTGCCGCACAGTGGCATAGGAGGTGCTCTAGGGTTTCCACTTGCCCTGGATCGCCGCAGTTTCTTCATTGATCGCTCGCTATTAGTCCAAGCCAACGCGCATGATTGCCGATCAAGCAGTGTCCAGTGAGGAGGCCGACTGCTGTCTTGCATTGCGAGCGCGGTAGGTTTATTAGTGTTTTCGTTTTTTGACGTTGTAGGTACCCCACATAAGTTTAGCTATTGAACACGTGGATAACTCATTCCAGCGCTTTTTTGACTGCGCTAAGGTTTTATTATCCAGTATATTTTTTAGTGATTTCAGTGGCAAAAGAACCTGCTCGGAGGGTTCCTGCTCTAGGTTTGCTCCTCTTCTAGCAAGTTCATCCGCTACTTCGTTACCCTTAATGTTACAGTGGCCCGGTACCCAGCATAACTCTACATTCCTGTTTGTGCACAGGTTTTGCAGTGCCATGTGGCATTCGTTTACTGCTTTGGATTTGATGTAGGCTGCCGCAAGGGCTTTGATGGCAGCCTGACTATCAATGTAAATGATTATTGTTGAGTTAGCAGTTACTGGAGTGCAAGCAATTTCCGCCGCTTTTCGTATCGCCGTGATTTCAGCTTGGAATATGCTGCATGAGTTAGGGAGTTTGTAGCTCGTATCTATGTGTAAGTCGGGGGAATGTACTGCAGCACCCACTCCCGCTTCCATCTTAGATCCGTCCGTATAGACGTTTATTTAGCCAACTGGGTCAGAGATTCTGGATTCCCAGTATTCTCTTGTTGGAATGTTTATTGAGTATTTTCGATTCAATGACAGTTGGGGGACCATATAATCAGTCTTAACCACGAAAGTTGGGATGATTTTGGTATGGCCAAATTCTCTGTTACTGAGTTGTTGAGATTCTTTTAATCGGAGGGTACACTTAGCTGCCGTATTTTTTGCAAAAAGGTCAATCGGCAGCAGAAAGAGTAAGGTGTTCAGAGCGTCTGAGGAGGTGGTTCTAAGCGCACCAGTGCTTCCGACGCCCGCTAGTCGTTGTGTGTGAATTAGTTTCGATCTAAGACCCTTTCGGTCTAAGGCCGGCCACCATACCACGATACCGTATAGCATTATTGGCCGCACTATTGCAGTGTAGATCCATTGAGTAATTTCGGGCTTTAGGCCCCACGATTTACCAAACATTCTTTTACACGCGTAGAATGCACTATTGGCTGTAAGAATACGTTCCTCTACATTAGCCTGCCAGGTCAACTTCCGATCTAGGATTAGACCTAGATATTTTGCATGTGGTGCGAGAGTGAGTGTTGTGTCCCCCAATTTGGGGGTGCGAAAGTCAGGTATTTTGTACTTTCGGGTGAATAGTACTAATTTCGTTTTTTGAGGGTTGACTCTGAGACCGCTAGCTTTAGCCCACTTGCTAATTTTTTCAAGAGCCTTTTCGATAAGTTCGCTAATTGTGTTAAGGTATTTTCCTGACGATAATACCACTACATCATCAGCATATGCAACTATTTTAACACCACAGTTTTGCAGTGCTTTGAGAATTTCGTTAACAACCAGGGTCCACAGAAGGGGCGACAGGACTCCACCTTGAGGTGTGCCTCGTTTCACTAGTTTAGTTGCGCTAGCGAGGTTACCGATCTGTTTTTTAGCAGTTCAGTGATCCAACCACTGACTACCTTGTTTATACGAGCAGAGTTCAGAGCCTTCACGATCGTATCCATTGTTACGTTGTTGAAGGCTCCTTCAATATCTAGGAAAGCTCCTAGTGTGTATTCTTTATAGTGGAGGGATTTTTCAATACTGAATACCACTTCGTGTAGCGCGGATTCGACAGATTTTCCTTTAGTGTACGCGTGTTGAGTCTTGGATAGTAGTTTAGGGTCTATGTGCTCTCTAATATACGCATCCAAGATTCTTTCCATGGTTTTAAGCATGAAAGATGTGAGACTAATCGGGCGGTAGTCTTTGGGGTTGACATGACTACTCTTACCAGGTTTTGGTATAAAGATAACTTGTGAGTCGTTCCAGGAGCTAGGAACATGGTTAAGTTTGAGACACCCCTTAAAGATCACCATTAGCCACGGGAGAACCAGTCTATCTGCTTTTTGCATCATAGCCGGTATTATCCCGTCAGGCCGTGGAGTTTTAAATGGGTCGAATGAGCTTAGGACCCACTGCAACCGGTTCCATGTTACTAGGTCCGGCACGTTTCTATTGCGATTTTTATTGCTTACTATATGCGAGGGGTTTGGAGCTGGCATATTCAGGCAGCCAGGAAAGTGGGTGTTCAGTAGCACTTCCAGCGTTTCTTCACTACCTGTTCTCCAGCTACCGTTTGCGTTTTTTAAAAGTGTTTCCTGAGCTTGAGCCCTGGATAACACTTTTCTAAGCCTCGCAGACTCTGAGGTTTTATCAATATCATCGCAGAATTTCCTCCAGCTATTTCTTTTAGCTGTTCTCAATTCTTTCTTGAATACTTTCATCTTGTTTCTATACTCGAGCCACGCACTAGGGTCCCCCGTGCGTTTAGCCCGGTAGAAGCATTTGTGCACGGTAACACGTGTAGTTTTAAGGTCTTTGTTCCACCAGGGTGGCTGAGATCTATTGGGAGGTCTGCTGCGTGGACACGCAGTCTTGTAAGCGTTGTTTAGAGTTTTGGTTAGGTAGTTCACTGATGCTTCTAGAGTTTCTACATTCCAGATAGCTAGCGGACATTTACCTACGAGATTTGTTTCCACCAACCTCGTATAACGATCCCAATTAGTTTTCATTGGATTTCTAAATACTTTGGTGTCATTTTTAATATTAAATTCAACATTAAAGCTTATGTTCCTGTGGTCGGACATAGACGGTTTATCTAATACCTGCCAGTTGTCCAGGGCACATGAGTTCGTGTCTGTATAGAGAGTAATATCTAGAACGTTTTGACTAGTCGGGCCGATGTACGTAGGTACATCTCCACGATTTCCTATCGATAAGTTGGAACTAAGGATAAATTGTAAAAGGGACTCACCTCTACTATTGATGTCCTTACTACCCCAAATCTTGTGATGAGAGTTGGCGTCGCTACCAATTACCAGGTTGAGCTTCTTCACGGAAGCGTCATCCGCTAGTGTGGTTAGTTCTGTTGGTGGTGCAGATGTGTCATGTGCCATGTAGGTTGATGCTAGCAGTAAAGGCTCCTGCCCAACTCTACCTTCGCAGAGCACCACCGTTTGATTTAGAGTGCTGTAAAATTTTAAAACGAACAGATCATTATTACACACTTTTGGTAAAAGACAAAAACGTAAACATATCACTAAATAGATTAAAACCATATTTTTATGAAGCAACAGATATTCCTAAAACAACAACTAATAGTTCGGCTGATAATGTTATTTCACCAACAATCGCCGGTAATCCGAGTCCAAAAATTCGAAATAAAAGTAATAAAATAACTTTCAATCCAAAAATCCATATTATACCAGATCCAATAACAACTCGAACCGGTAGAGATATAAACAAACCTCTGCGGTACAGATAGCGTTCACCTGGTTCACTGGAGGTGGAGTAATGTAGCGCACTGTTACGGAACGATGCGTATATTATGTTTCGGTCATTGGGTATTGTACCAACTGTATAAAAAGAATTAACATTTTAAAAAGTAGAAAATAAAATTGATCAGTTCTGAAAAAGCATTATACACATATAGTTGTTATAAATTATTTAAAAGGAACTGAAAAAATAAATAAAATATATTAGGAAAATTGAATAGCCTAGCCTAACAGCTAAAAACATATAATTATAAATCATACGAAATAATAAAAAATATTTCGTTATTGAAATTGTGTTTTCATTCAAGAAGAGAAGAACATTTTAGAATTTCATCCCACAAAAATAAAATTAAATAGGTGCTCCCTAAAAAGAAGACGCAAGGTACATCACAAGTAGCGGCTTCAATTGGTGACCCCGAGAAAAAGGTACAACGCAGCTTTAGAAGCATCATATATTATATATATAAAATTTATCATATTTGTATCAAAATTGGCATTATTTATATTATATTGAAATAGCAACCATTTTATTTAAAAAAAAACAGTTATTCTGAATTTCATCATTTACAAATACATATAGAAATTTATTTATATGCCAATATAATCAAACGTAGTAATTGTACGGTAAATTTTTACCTAAAAAAAAAAAAAAACACTAAAGTGTGATTTTTTTTAACTACCGAATTTGTAATTATTGCGTAATTAAGAATTTATTATATTTAAAATTTAAAACAAGAAGAAATATATTGTTATATTTACTATCACTAAATAATTATGTAATAAATCAAAAAAAAAACTATTTAAAGTTAAATCTAAATATTTTGTAAAATTTTAAGTAAATTAAAATAATTTTCAACATTATTAATATATATATATATATATATATATATATATATATTGATTTATAATCAATTACATTTATTTAATTAATAATCTGTACACTTATAATACAATTGCTACAATTATTAAATCAAAATGACTGACGTAAATAAAAATAATAATACCAGTGGCGCGTCGACCTCTTCATCCAGTGAATCATTTGACCAAAACTGTTCACCTAGTTCAGAATTAACTGCGGGTTCTAGTGTAGTTACCGGTGTTTTAGCAAACCATGTAGAAAGAGTTGCTATTAAACCAGCTCCATTTTGGAGAGCAAGTCCACGTCTTTGGTTTTCCCATTTGGAAGCTCAATTTGCTACAAGTGGTATTGTCACTGATGATACAAAATATTATTATGTTGTATCCGCATTAGATGAGCATATGCTGAAATTAGTGAGTGACATTGTTGAACGTCCTCCAGTTGGTAACAAATATATAACCATACGAGATACTTTAATTAAAAGTTTATCTGAGTCGGAAGCTCAACGGCTGCAAAATTTATTAAAAGGTATGGATCTTGGTGATCAAAAACCAAGCCAATTGCTAAGGCAAATGCGTTCGAGCAACGATTTCGAATTATTGGACTCGGTTTTAAAAACCCTCAGCAAGCTCAAGTTGTACTTGCTGCTAGTCCTGGTGATCTTGATGAATTGGTTGCATTAGCTGACAAAATATTAGAGACATTTAATACTAATAGTTTATGGACTGTTGCTTCAAAAAAAGAGAAAAATAATGATATTAAACAGTCTTCAATGACAAACTTGATGAAATACTAAAACGAATCAATTCTTTAGAACAAGGTAATAATAATCGCAGTAGGAATGCGAATCGTTCAAATTCACAAAATAGATCTAATTCTGTTAATAAATTCAAAGAAAAATATGGTGAAGAAAACAAAGAGTATAAATATTGTTGGTATCATTATCGATTCGGTGATAACGCAAAAAAATGTAATAAGCCTTGCCAGTTTATTGCAACAAAAAACTAGAAAAATTATCACAAGTAGCGGCATGTGATAATTTATCTACAAATTGTCGCTTATTTTTATACGATCCTTCCACTACATATACATTTTTGATAGATAGCGGTGCTGATGTCTCTGTTATACCACCTATTAAACATAGCACTCAACAAGTTCAAACAAGTTTAACATTATATGCTGCTAATTCAACGGGAATTAAAACATTTGGTAGTAAACTATTAAATATTAATCTTGGACTACGCCGTAGTTTTAAATGGCATTTTATTATTGCTGACTTGGCTAAGCCCATAATAGGTGCTGATTTTTTAAAAAATTTCGGTTTATTAATAGATATAAAACACAAATGTTTAATAGACCCTTTAACCTCAGTTAGCACATTCGGTAAATTAGCAATATGTCCATCTACAGCTCTTTCAATAATATCACGAGACATCGAAAATCCGGAAATTTATGCATTGTTACAAAAATTCAAAGAAATAACTTATGAACGTATTACGATTAAACCAGTATTGCACAATATTACACACCACATTCAAACGAAAGGCCCACCAGTTTACTCAAAAGCCCGACGTCTACCTCCTGATAAACTGGCAATTGCTAAAAAGGAATTCGATCATTTACTAGATCTTGGATATTGCGAACCTTCAAAAAGTCCTTGGTCAAGTCCACTACATCTAGTAAAAAAGAAAAATGACGAATGGCGACCATGCGACGATTATCGCGGTTTAAATAATGCCACAATCCCAGATCGCTATCCGATACCGTACCTAAACGATTTAAGCCATCAGCTTGATGGTTGTACTGTATTTTCGGTATTGGATTTAAAAAAAGCTTATCATTAAATACCAGTAGAATCATGTGACATCCCTAAAACAGCAATATCTACACTATTTGGTTTATTCCAATTTAATCGTATGACCTTTGGCTTGCGCAATGCAGCACAAACCTTTCAAAGGTTTATACACGCTGTTCTTAGAGGATTAATATTCGCGTTCCCATACATTGATGACATTCTGGTGGCATCAAAGTCAGAAGCTGAACATATACAGCACCTAGAATGTGTATTTGGTCGTTTACAAGATAACGGACTCGTAATTAATGTCGAAAAATGTATATTTATGAAAAAGAATGTTAATTTTCTGGGTCATGTAATAGATGAAAATGGAATTCGTCCATCACCAGATCGCGTTAAAATTATCCGTGAATTTAAACAACCAGAAACAGTGCGCGATATGCGTCGATTTCTAGGTATGGTAAATTTTTATCGCAGGTTTGTACCACACGCCGCTGAACAACTAGCAATTTTAAATGGTTTTTTGAAAGGCGCAAAGATAAATGATAAGTCAAAAATAATTTGGTCTAATGAGTCGTTGCAAGCTTTTAATTTAGCCAAAAGTAGTTTAGCTGAGGCAAGTACACTAGTTCACCCGTCTTTAAATGCTGAATTAGCAATAATGGTAGACGCATCAGATTCTGCAATTGGCGCGGTTGTCCAACAGAAAAATGGTGATATATATCAACCATTAGGGTTTTTTTTCTGTAAAACTCACAGATACACAGCGGCGTTACAATGCATACGACAGAGAACTGCTTGCAGCTTATTCATCTATAAAACATTTTCGATATCTTTTAGAAGGTCGTAGTTTAACACTTTTTACAGACCACAAGCCTCTGATTTTTGCTTTTCAACAAAATCCAACCAAAGCTTCACCGCGGCAATTACGGCATTTGGACTTTATTGGTCAATTTACCACCGATATTCGCCATATTTCGGGTACAGCTAATACTGTAGCGGATTTTCTTTCACGAATCGAACAAATCAATATTCCTACTGTTATTGATTATGCTGAATTAGCAACAGCTCAAGAAAATGAAGCTTAATTAATTAATTTGCTAAAGTCTGATTCAAGTCTTAAATTTAAAAAAATTCAAATTCCAAGTTGTGATAAAGAAATTTGGTGTGATACCGCTACTGGTATTCTAAGACCATACGTACCAAAAGCGTTTCGTAAAATTGTATTTGAAAATGTACATGGGTTGTCGCATCCGGGTGTTCGTACAACAGTAAAAGAAGCTAAAAAGAAATACGTTTGGAAAAACATTAATAGAGATATAAAAGTAATGTCACAAGCTTGTTTAGCCTGCCAAGGTTAGGTTATGTTATAGTGGCGGCAAAGCCTCGCATAGACCACACTGGGTCCATAGCGATACCACTCTTTTGGATAACTAACTTTGAGAAGGTGCTGAGGGGTTATCTAGTAATTCGAAGGATTTCGTAATTGCAGCAAACTTGAGGAGTTTCCTACTGCTGCAGTTCGAAACCTCTTTCAGAGTTGGGTAGTAGGGTTCTCCCAGAGTATAAGCTCTGCGTCTAGTGAGTGCCGGACAGTGGCATAGGAGGTTCTCTAGGGTTTCCACTTGCCCTGGATTGCCGCAGTTTCTTCATTGATCGCTCGCGATTAGTCCAAGCCTACGCGCATGATTGCCGATCAAGCAGTGTCCAGTGAGGAGGCCGACTGCTGTCTTGCATTGCGAGCGCGGTAGGTTTATTAGTGTTTTCGTTTTTTTGACGTTGTAGGTACCCCACATAAGTTTAGTTATTGAACACGTGGATAACTCATTCCTGCGCTTTTTTGACTGCGCTAAGGTTTTATTATCCAGTATATTTTTTAGTGATTTCAGTGGCAAAAGAACCTGCTCGGAGGGTTCCTGCTCTAGGTTTGCTCCTCTTCTAGCAAGTTCATCCGCTACTGCGTTACCCTTAATGTTACAGTGGCCCGGTATCCAGCATAACTCTACATTCCTGTTTGTGCACAGGTTTTGCAGTGCCATGTGGCATTCGTTTACTGTTTTGGATTTGATGTAGGCTGCCGCAAGGGCTTTGATGGCAGCCTGACTATCAATGTAAATGATTATTGTTGAGTTAGCAGTTACTGGAGTGCAAGCAATTTCCGCCGCTTTTCGTATCGCCGTGATTTCAGCTTGGAATATGCTGCATGAGTTAGGGAGTTTGTAGCTCGTATCTATGTGTAAGTCAGGGGAATGTACTGCAGCACCCACTCCCGCTTCCATCTTAGATCCGTCCGTATAGACGTTTATTGAGCCAACTGTGTTAGAGATTCTGGATTCCCAGTATTCTCTTGTTGGAATGTTTATTGAGTATTTTCGATTCAATGACAGTTGGGGGACCATATAATCAGTCTTAACCACGAAAGTTGGGATGATTTTGGTATGGCCAAATTCTCTGTTACTGAGTTGTTGTGATTCTTTTAATCGGAGGGTACACTTAGCTGCCATATTTTTTGCAACAAGGTCAATCGGCGGCAGAAAGAGTAAGGTGTTCAGAGCGTCTGAGGAGGTGGTTCTAAGCGCTCCAGTGCTTCCGACGCCCGCTAGTCATTGTGTGTGAATTAGTTTCGATCTAAGACCCTTTCGGTCTAAGGCCGGCCACCATACCACGATACCGTGTAGCATTATTGGCCGCACTATTGCAGTGTAGATCCATTGTGTAATTTCGGGCTTTAGGCCCCACGATTTACCAAACATTCTTTTACACGCGTAGAATGCACTATTGGCTTTAAGAATACGTTCCTCTACATTAGCCTGCCAGGTCAACTTCCGATCTAGGATTAGACCTAGATATTTTGCCTGTGGTGCGAGAGTGAGTGTTGTGTCCCCCAAATTGGGGGTGCGAAAGTCAGGTATTTTGTACTTTCGGGTGAGCCTTTTCGATAAGTTCGCTAATTGTGTTAAGGTATTTTCCTGACGATAATACCACTACATCATCAGCATATGCAACTATTTTAACACCACAGTTTTGCAGTGCTTTGAGAATTTCGTTAACAACCAGGGTCCACAGAAGGGGCGACATGACTCCACCTTGAGGTGTGCCTCGTTTCACTAGTTTAGTTGCGCAAGCGCTACCCCATTCCGAGGGTACCGATCTGTTTTTTAGCAGTTCAGTGATCCAACCACTGACTACCTTGTTTATACGAGCAGAGTTTAGAGCCTTCACGATCGTATCCATTGTTACGTTGTTGAAGGTTCCTATTAGAGTAATTTATTGGAAATGTGATAACCAGTTAAAGTTAAATAATAATAAGAAAGAAAAACACAACAATTCAATAATATATAATTTATATTTATTTTATTGAATATTTAATAGAAACCAAGAAAAGAAAAAAAGAACGTCAAGGCGTTTTGAAGTCACGATTAACAGTGAAAGAAAAGCTTGTTGTAGTACTGACAGGACGGCGTACCATCCCTATAGACAAAGTTATGGTGTCAGTATCGCAGCAACATTTAATTTTGCCTCAACACTCCCACTTTGTAAGATGCTGCACCAGTTGTATCATTAAGAACACAATTTGCTGAATTTACCTCTTCTGAAACTACACCAATTAATTCTCGAAGAAAAATAAAACGTACCTTTGGTATTGCTTTTGTAAATATATCAGCTTTCTGGTACTGAGTATTAATATATTCTATATTGAATTCTTTATTTTCAAATTTTTCCCGAATGAAGTGGTATTTGATGTCGATATGTTTAGTTCTTTTGTGGAACTCAGGATTTTTTACAAGTCTTATAGCACTTTGATTATCAACATACATTTTAGGAATATCTTCAATTGCAGGTATCAATTCTCGTCGCAAACGATCTAACCATATTAAATCTTTTAAACTTTGACTTGCTGCTACATATTCCGATTCTGTCGTTGACATTGCAACAATTTTCTGTTTCTGTGAACACCACGAAATAGTATTAGATCCTAATTGAAAAATAAAACCAGTTCTTGATTTTCTATTTTCAGTGTCAGATGCATAATCAGCATCACTATATCCATTTAAATTTGTGTCTGTACCAGGGTCCACAGAAGGGGCGACATGACTCCACCTTGAGGTGTGCCTCGTTTCACTAGTTTAGTTGCGCAAGCGCTACCCCATTCCGAGGTTACCGATCTGTTTTTTAGCAGTTCAGTGATCCAACCACTGACTACCTTGTTTATACGAGCAGAGTTTAGAGCCTTCACGATCGTATCCATTGTTACGTTGTTGAAGGTTCCTATTAGAGTAATTTATTGGAAATGTGATAACCAGTTAAAGTTAAATAATAATAAGAAAGAAAAACACAACAATTCAATAATATATAATTTATATTTATTTTATTGAATATTTAATAGAAACCAAGAAAAGAAAAAAAGAACGTCAAGGCGTTTTGAAGTCACGATTAACAGTGAAAGAAAAGCTTGTTGTAGTACTGACAGGACGGCGTACCATCCCTATAGACAAAGTTATGGTGTCAGTATCGCAGCAACATTTAATTTTGCCTCAACACTCCCACTTTGTACCGGAATCAAAAAACAACCCATAATTAATAGTTTTTTTTAAATATCTAAATATTCGTTTTACCGCTGTGACATGAATAGAAGTATAATTTTCACAGTATTGACTCACACAATTTACAGCATATGCAATATCTGGTCGACTTACAACAGTAAGATACATTAAACTGCCTACAGCCTCTCTATATGGATATTTTTCTTTTATTTTAAAATTTTCGCCAGAATAATCTTTAATATTTAAAGAATATTGTGGATTACTCGGTGTATCAACATGATTTGAATTTTCCATGTTATATGTTTTTAAAAAATTTTTAATATAATTTGATTGATGTATAAAAGTAGAACCATTTTCGTATCGATTTATTTGCATACCCAAAAATAAATCAAAATCACCATATTTTATTTCAAATTCACTTTCAAGAAAATTTAGTAATTGATATATATCTTTTTCATATGTTGCAGCAATCAAACCATCGTCAATAAAAATAGCCAATATCAACATATTTTTTTCAGAATTACCATCACGAATGAAAACACAAGGATCAGACAAGCTTGGTGTTAATGAAAAACGTTTTAGAAAATTTGTGAATTTTGCATTCCAACATCTGGATGCTTGTTTGAGTCCATATAAGCTTTTATTTAATTTACAAACATCATCACTACTATTGTTTTCAAAACCTTTTGGTTGCTTCATATATATGTTTTCATCCAAAACACCATATAGGAAAGCAGTTTTAACATCAAATTGTTTCAAATTTAACTTAAAAATTGATGCAATTGAAAGCATCATACGAATAGAATCAAACTTAACTACTGGACTGAAAGTTTCTGAAAAATCAACACCTGGTCTTTGGTTAAAACCACGAATAAAACCAATCTTGCTTTATATTTATCAATATCACCATTTGATTTATATTTTATTTTAAAAATCCACCTGTTATCAATCAAATTTGCATTTTCAGGTAACTTAACCAACTTCCAAGTATTATTTTTATGCAGTGAATCAATTTCATCTTGCATAGCCGCTTCCCATTTATCATAATCTTCAGACGTTACTGCATCTTCAAACTTAAATGGCTCATTATATTCAGCTACATACAGCTCATAGTCATTTAATCGAGTTGGAAGTCTAACACGACGTTTTTCACGTCTATCCATATTTGATTTCAGTACGTTTGATGCAGCACAATCTTTTTCATTTTCAGTTATTTCACCAGCATTTTCATAATTTTCATTTTCGGTTAAATCATCCGAAACACTTTCATCAACTATTTGATCATTTCTTTCATTGTCATTAAAACATTCTGCAATATTTTCATCAACAGAAATTATTTGATTTCCATTACCATTATTTTCACCAACATTGGTAACAACGGAGTTTTTAAAATCATTCAAAAAATCTTTTAAATACACACCAGAAAATTTTTCATCAATTATTTGATTATCATTATTTTCAATTTCAACACCTTCTTGTTTAAAAATTATGTCTCTACAATGTTCAACTTTATCAGTTTCAGAATAATAAACTCGAAAACCTTTCACATTTTCATTATAACCAACAAAAATTCCATGCTTAGATTTTGGATCTAATTTTCTTCTTTTTTGTTTAGGTATATGAGTATATACTTCAGTACCAAAAATATGTAATAATTTTATATCTGGTACTAAACTTTTAAACAATTCAAAAGGTGTCTTACCATCAACATTTGATGGTCCTGTTCGATTTAATACAAACATAGCAGTATTTACCGCCTCTGCCCAAAATTTTTGATCTAAATTTTTCGCATTTATCATTGTTCTAGCAGCTTCAAATAACGTTCTCATTTCTCTCTCAGCTGAACCATTCTGTTCTGGTGTATAAGGTATTGTTCGTTGATGTTGAATCCCACGACGATCCAAAATTTCTTTTACATAATAATTTATATCTTCTAGACCATTGTCTGTTCTAAAATATTTTATTTTATTTCCAGTTTCAGTTTCTATACTTGTCAGAACATTTTCAAGTAATACCTTAACCTCACTTTTATGTTTCAGAAAAAAAACTTTTCTGTAGTGGGAATAATTGTCTTTAAAAAGTACAAAATATTTTGAACCACCAATTGATACTTTTTGCATAGGTCCGCATACATCTGATGAAATTAATTCACCAGCATATTTTGACTGTACCTTACTTGATGAAAATGGAAGTCGATGTTGCTTACCCAAAGCACATGCATCACAAAAAATATTTTTATTTATAAATTTTATTTCAAATTTTTTTAATACTTTTTTAACATGTCTTATATTTTGATGGCCAAAACGTTCGTGCCATATTTTTAGATTATTTGATATAGCAATATTTGAAAAAACATGTGTTTTGGGTGGCACTACTTTAATGTTCATTGCATACAAACAACTTTGATGACTACGTTCTCCCACTGCAACAAGAATTCCTTTTTTAAAAAAACTGCAAAATTTATTGTTACATGACATGGTGAGCCCTTTATCTAATGCTGCACCAGTGGAAAATAAATTCATCTTAATGTCTGGAACATACAACACATTTAATAGATGATTTTCATTTGTTTTTCCACCAACAAAACATAAAATATTTATTGATCCATGTCCAACAGATTCTATAAAACTTCCATCACCAATTCTAATCTTTACTGGTTCTTCAAAAACTTCATAATCTACAAACCAATTTATATTATTACTCATATGTTGAGTAGCACCAGAATCAATCAACCAACTTTGATTGTCAATTTCAGCATTTAAACCAAAAGAAAAATTTTCACCAACAAAAGCATCACCTTTTATTTTGCTACAACCAGCTACAGCTCCCATATTTTCAGCACCATTTTTTTTTATATTTTTGGGACAATTTCGTTTGATGTGCCCCAATTCTTTGCAAAAAAAAACATCTTATTTGGTTTTGTGGCTTTTTAGTAAAATTATTTTGGTTTTGATTGCTATGTATTTTTTTATAATGCTTTTTTACATAAAAGGCATTTTCTAAATCTAATTCTTGATTGTGTGATCTGGTTTCTTCCATCATTAATCTGCTGGTTAAATTATCAAGATTCTTTTTATCATCAGCTGTCGATTCCCAAGCTGTTATAAAATGATTATAATTTACAGGCAACGTATTTAAAATTTTTGCAATTTTCATACTTTCTGATACTGGCTCTCCAAGCTCATTTAGATTTCTGGAAAGTTGCTCCAATTTTGATATATGTGTAGCTATATTGTCAGCTGGATCTTTCTTATACGAAAAAAAATTTTGTTGTACAAAATGAATGCTTGCCTGCGATTTTTGCTCATAAACATTTACCAACTTGTCCCACATTTCCTTCGACGAAACACAACCCATTATATACCCTAAAGGTTGAGTTCCCACGGTCGAAGATAATAACATTTGTGCTCGACTTTCAGCTTTTAACCACAGTTTATATGCTGCATTAGAGTCGGCATCATTTTCAATTTTTATCGGCTTGACAAAATCACCTGAAACAACATCAAAACACTCATTTGCATTAAGACTAATTTTAATTAGAAACTTCCATTGTTCCCATCCTTCCACTGTTTCCAGCTTCGGAATTTTCAATTCACTTTTGTCCATTTTAAAAAAAACGTTAATTTAAAAAAAACGACGCGACAACAAAAAAAAAACAAAATGTCTTCCTTTTTTTTTTATTATTATTAATTTTAATACACCAACACTGGGCCCATAACCTATTAGAGTAATTTATTGGAAATGTGATATCCAGTTAAAGTTAAATAATAATAAGAAAGAAAAACACAACAATTCAATAATATATAATTTATATTTATTTTATTGAATATGTAATAGAAACCAAGAAAAGAAAAAAAGAACGTCAAGGCGTTTTGAAGTCACGATTAACAGTGAAAGAAAAGCTTGTTGTAGTACTGACAGGACGGCGTACCATCCCTATAGACAAAGTTATGGTGTCAGTATCGCAGCAACATTTAATTTTGCCTCAACAGTTCCTTCAATATCTAGGAAAGCTCCTAGTGTGTATTCTTTATAGTGGAGGGATTTTTCAATACTGAATACCACTTCGTGTAGCGCGGATTCGACAGATTTTCCTTTAGTGTACGCGTGTTGAGTCTTGGATAGTAGTTTAGGGTCTATGTGCTCTCTAATATACGCATCCAAGATTCTTTCCATGGTTTTAAGCATGAAAGATGTGAGACTAATCGGGCGGTAGTCTTTGGGGTTGACATGACTACTCTTACCAGGTTTTGGTATAAAGATAACTCGTGAGTCGTTCCAGGAGCTAGGAACATGGTTTGAGACACCCCTTAAAGATCACCATTAGCCACGGGAGAACCAGTCTATCTGCTTTTTGCATCATAGCCGGTATTATCCCGTCAGGCCGTGGAGTTTTAAATGGGTCGAATGAGCTTAGGACCCACTGCAACCGGTTCCATGTTACTAGGTCCGGCACGTTTCTATTGCGATTTTTATTGCTTACTATATGCGAGGGGTTTAGAGCTGGCATATTCAGGCAGCCAGGAAAGTGGGTGTTCAGTAGCACTTCCAGCGTTTCTTCACTACCTGTTGTCCAGCTACCGTTTGCGTTTTTTAAAAGTGTTTCCTGAGCTTGAGCCCTGGATAACACTTTTCTAAGCCTCGCAGACTCTGAGGTTTTTTCAATATCATCACAGAATTTCCTCCAGCTATTTCTTTTAGCTGTTCTCAATTCTTTCTTGAATACTTTCATCTTGTTTCTATACATCTTTCATCTTGTTTCATTTGTGCACGGTAACACGTGTAGTTTTAAGGTCTTTGTTCCACCAGGGTGGCTGAGATCTATTGGGAGGTCTGCTGCGTGGACACGCAATCTAGAGTTTCTACATTCCAGATAGCTAGCGGACATTTACCTACGAGATTTGTTTCCACCAACCTTGTATAAAGATCCCAATTAGTTTTCATTGGATTTCTAAATACTTTGGTGTCATTTTTAATATTAAATTCAACATTAAAGCTTATGTACCTGTGGTCGGACATAGACGGTTTATCTAATACCTGCCAGTTGTCCAGGGCACATGAGTTCGTGTCTGTATAGAGAGTAATATCTAGAACGTATTGACTAGTCGGGCCGATGGACGTAGGTACATCTCCACGATTTCCTATCGATAAGTTGGAACTATGGATAAATTGTAAAAGGGACTCACCTCTACTATTGATGTCCTTACTACCCCAAATCTTGTGATGAGAGTTGGCGTCGCTACCAATTGCCAGGTTGAGCTTCTTCACGGAAGCGTCATCCGCTAGTGTGGTTAGTTCTGTTGGTGGTGCAGATGTGTCATGTGCCATGTAGGTTGATGCTAGCAGTAAAGGCTCCTGCCCAACTCTACCTTCGCAGAGCACCACCGTTTGATCTAGAGTGCTGTAAAATTTTAAAACGAACAGATCATTATTACACACTTTTGGTAAAAGACAAAAACGTAAACATATCACTAAATAGATTAAAACCATATTTTTATGAAGCAACAGATATTCCTAAAACAACAACTAATAGTTCGGCTGATAATGTTATTTCACCAACAATCGCCGGTAATCCGAGTCCAAAAATTCGAAATCAAAGTAATAAAATAACTTTCAATCCAAAAATCCATATTATACCAGATCCAATAACAACTCGAACCGGTAGAGATATAAACAAACCTCTGCGGTACAGATAGCGTTCACCTAGTTCACTGGAGGTGGAGTAATGTAGCGCACTGTTACGGAACGATGCGTATATTATGTTTCGGTCATTGGGTATTGTACCAACTCGTCGGGTGAGTGTTATTTTGGCGCATACGCCATTTTCGTGTTTTTTTAGTTAGACGCATATTCTGGGGGTTTGGAATGCATTCTTTCTATCCCTGTAATCCGTTTTCCCATACAATCAGCCTTTTTTGAGTTATAGAGTAGCAACCGTGCTCCATATCCACTTTTTTACTACAATGTTAGTGCTAAAGGGAGTCATACGCCAATTTTTGGCGTATGGAGCAAATTAAGTATGAATTTTTGTAGTATCAAATGCTTATTTCTTAAAAGCGCCATATCCATATGCAGCGCACATAAGCTAAATTGGAAATATCTAAAGTTGAGTGCTAGTCTGTTTCTTATATATGTGCTGAGTATTATTTTGCATGGATATGCGTCATATGTAAATCGAAAATTTTAAGTGCTTATTCGGTCTATATCCATATGTTGCGAGTGTAATAACTATTTTTATTACGCAATTGAAAGATGGAAAAGAAAGGACGTGTGGGTATAATGGAATCACCGCCTCAAACTTTGTGGCGAGAACTTTTGGAGTATTGTATATTTTTGTGTACTAACTATTAATCGTTTTAAAATTTAGTGTAGAATACGATATTCTCCCGAAAACCGAAGAATTATACCAAGAAAATATTTGTAAGTAATTATTTATATTATATCAGATTAATTATATTTAGGGATTGCAAGTTAACTGGATTTTCGATTACTTATAAAAATTCCGGAAAGACTGGAGATTGCAAGCCAGTAAATTGATCAAAAAAGCATTACTAATGTTCACGTAACCTGAATTAATCATTATTCAGGTGAAGAAATTTGTTAGAACTTTGTTTTAGAATACAAAATTATTTGCAAATTTTTATGCAATATTTTTTGATTTTGACGAGATTTTCTTATTAAATTTTACGATAATTCTACTGTATTTTATTTTTATATACAAATTTATTTACTTGAATTACTGATAATGATTAATTCAAATTCCGTGAAAATTAGTAATGCTGGTTGTATAATTTAATTTACTGGTTTGTGCAATCCCTAATATAATATTATAAATTCATTCTAGGCAAAATTGACAGTGTACCTACGAACAAATTAAGGGATTCGCGAAAAATAATAAATATTTAGCTACGTCCTAATCTAGCAACCACTTCCAGATACTCGGACACTGATACATCTTCTTCAGATGAGGAGGATTTTTCATGTTTGTACTAATTAATTAAGTTTATTTAAATATCTTCTATATTTTTTTATTTTACAGCTGATGACAGCGACAACGATCCAAACTTTATACCAGAAGAAGTCACATCGCAGAAAGTATCTAAAAAATGTTATATTGAATCGCAGCTTTCATCCTCTTGCAGTTCTAATTTTTGTTTTGTTTTAATATTATTTTTTTATATATTTTTATGTTAAATCAAGAGATGAAGAGGTTCCTAATGTTGTACCAACAGCAGTAACAAATTTGCATCATATAAATGTTTATATGCTACTTTGCTTCATGTGTTTATGGAAGAAACAAATTAGTTTAAAAAAGTGGATATGGGGCAAGTTGCACCTGAAATTTTGAAAGGAAATGTTTCATAACTTCCACAAAAATGGAAGGAAGTCCCTAATTTTTCTTAATTGGGACCTTAGATTCATTAGTAATATCTACAAAAAAATTAAAAAAAATCCTATCGCACCGATTTTTTTTTATTTACTTTTTAACTTCCATGTCGTTTTTCTCGAAATGAAGTGGATGGCGTATGGGCCAAAATAGCACTCACCCGACGATACTGTATAAAAAGAATTAACATTTTAAAAAGTAGAAAATAAAATTGATCAGTTCTGAAAAAGCATTGTACACATATAGTTGTTATAAATTATTTAAAAGGAACTGAAAAAATAAATAAAATATATTAGGAAAATTGAATAGCCTAGCCTAACAGCTAAAAACATATAATTATAAATCATACGAAATAATAAAAAATATTTCGTTATTGAAATTGTGTTTTCATTCAAGAAGAGAAGAACATTTTAGAATTTCATCCCACAAAAATAAAATTAAATAGGTGCTCCCTAAAAAGAAGACGCAAGGTACATCACAAGTAGCGGCTTCAATTGGTGACCCCGAGAAAAAGGTACAACGCAGCTTTAGAAGCATCATATATTATATATATAAAATTTATCATATTTGTATCAAAATTGGCA
>OY987255.1:34811771-34987166 GCA_963920725.1 Rhamphomyia laevipes
ATTAGCAAAATTGCTAATTAAGCATTTTACATTTAAATTAATAATTAATTAATAAAATATTTAATTGATTAATTTTGTCAATTTGACAAAATTGATTTTAATTTAAAATATCAATACAGGGTGCACCATGTTGCATTCCTGAAATATTATTACAAATTTTATTACAGGGTGTACCATGTGGTACACCACAAATCCATAATGACTAAGAAAGTCAGCACCAATAATTGGACATTTAATATCTGCTAAAATAAAATTCTAATTTAATAAACGACAGAATCCAAAATTAATAAAAAGCCTTTTTTCACCAAACGTATTGATTTAGATACCATTTGCTGCGTAAAGTTTGTAATTATTTGGTGCATTTTTACGTTCATTTGTTGATACCGGAAAAACTGAAACGTCGGCACCTGTATCAATTAAAAATTTTACATATGGTTTTTTTTATCCGATATGTATAGTCTATTTATGTTGGCACCAGACATATTTGACACTAACGTCCGGCGCGTAACTAGTTTTTTTGTTGATAGCTACATGGTGACGTACATTTTGTAGCCCTTTCTTTAAATTTTTGATGATACCAACACATATTGGCTTTTTGTGGATTAGGCGTAGCATCCCGACTATTTACTGAAGCTATTTTGTTAAATTTTTACAATCATTTGAGCGTGATCGTTGCAACGAATCAAAACGCTTATACAATTCATAAATTTTATGTTCCAATGACGATGGTTGTGGTGAACTAATATTGTTGATTTGCGAAAATCCACCAGTTTTCATAATTGTATCAGCAATTGAAGACAACGTCTTAACATCACCTTGAATGGCAGTTAATATTGCTCGCACCTGTGCTGGAAGTCTTTGCAGCCATATCGCTTTTAAAAATTTATCAGTTACATTGTCACCAGCAAGTGGTTTTAGCTCATTATATAAATGTGATGGCTTTTTATCGCCTAAGTCCACTTCTAGTAATAATTTTTTCATTTTTCCCTGCTGTGAATCTGAAAAACTTTCTATAATCATTTTCTTTAAATTATGATATTTACCAATATCTGGCGGTTTTAATACTGCATCCGATACTTGTGCTAAAATTTTACTCTCTATGTTACCAACTATCGAATTAAATTTGGTAATATCTGTGGTAATTCCGCTATTAGCAAACTGGCTTTCAATTTGGGCAAACCATATTTCGGGTTGTTCAGCCCAGAACGGTGGTATTTTAATTGATACACGTGAAACCAATGATTGCGTATCAAAAAATTCATTATCATTTTTTTGTACAGCTGTACTTTGATTATTTTGCACTTGTTCATGCGTCATTATTGAATATGTTTTTTTTCGATTACTTTGAATTTGATTAACTAATTTGCAGTTATTATTTTTTTTTTAAAAAAAACAACGATATTTTTGATTATATACATTTACATATACAGCGGTATTTTTGATTATTTACATACACGTTTATGTATGAGTTGTGAAATTTAATGATAATGCGCAAAATAATTTCACCATAAAATTTTTACGACTTTGTACATTTATTTTAATATGTACAACAATTTCACAACAATTTTAATCAAAATGCAATAATCGCGTATAATTTATTGTTTATTATTTTTTTATATATATTTAGGAACAAAATTTAGAAAACCACAATTGTTTGGCATTAAAACACTAAAATAACAGTTTGTTTTATTGTACAAAAATGAAAAAGTTAAATACCAAACTTTGTAATTCGAGGTCACCAATTTGTGGGTCTATTTTCCTTTTTAATAAAACATTAACATTTATAACGATAACTATTTTTTATTATAATATATATTTTATGATAATTATTTAATGAAAACAAATTTAATTATTTATCTTAATTCTTATTTTAAAGCTCGCGTGTTCCAAATGACTGCCAAGACTAGAATGAAGAATGTCCTCTTACCTCTTCTTACATTTTATTAGAGAAGAGATGATCAAATTGCTAAAAAATATATTTCTTTGTAAAGTAGACAATCAGCTTTTACGTTAAGCAACATGTCGCTTTGCTACTTTTTGCAATTCGACAACAGTTGCCGCCACAGATATGCACTTTCATATCGTGAAACAATCCCACAGTTTCACGATATGGATATTTTTCAAATTTGTTGACACTTTCAGGTGTTTCAGTCTTTGATATACAATGAGTCATGCAAATCAATTGGAGAACGAGCTGGATTTGAGTCTCCCATACCAAAAACTTTTAAAATATTATTTGTATAATTAGATCGATTTATAAAAATTGAACCATCATTAAAGCAACATATTTGTAAGCCCAAAAATAAATAAAAATCGCTTACCTTTATTTCAAATTCGCTCTTAAGATGTACTAACAACTCATTGTTATCTGGACTGGTAGATGCTATCAATCCACCATAAAAAAATAGCAACAATTAATAGTTGATGTTGTTTTTCACGTTGTACAACAACACAATGGTCAGCTTCAATCGATTTCAATGCAAAAATTTCTAAAAAAATTTAATTTTTTTTTATTACGAACATCTTGAACTTTGCTTAAGCCCGTACAAACTTTTCTGTAATTTACAAACCTTCTTGATATTATCGTCAAAACCATTTGGTTGCTTCATATAAATTTCTTCTTGTTCACCATATATAAATGCGGTTTTTATGTCAAATTGTTTTAACTCCATATTAAAGTTTGCTGCTTACGCTATTATCATTTGATTGAATCATCATACTTCACAACTAGACTGAACGTTTCACCATAGTCAATACCCAACAGCAAAGAGTGGTACTGTTCAAGGTGTTCACTGAACACCCAAACCCATTTTTAGGAACTTAAAATATGCAATTTACAAAAAGAAAAGGAATAAAAAGCCATATACAAAAGTTTTAATCTGGCCTAGTATATACATTTTTGTTATGTATTCACAAACAGTTTCACAAATAATATTATTCCGTACGTATTCTATAATACACTAAACACTATTATAAACTATACCACTATATACTTTTAAATATCAATGTAGAGAAATATTCTCTTTCATTCTTTTATATCCTATTCATATCCTACTTATAAATAATTTCTTCGTTTGTTCATATTTTAAACTGAAAACTATAGAACTTATAACAATCTCTCAATTTTTGAAAAATATTCTCTGCAAATATGAAATTGTCTAACAAAAGCTTGGTTCATAATATAATTTTAAATGAACGTTTGAAAAATATTATATGCATGAGAAAAACAGTAGTTGGTTCTTTGTTACTGTGGGGAATTTAATATTGAAAGATATTTTTTGCTGTTGTTGGTGTTGGGATATATTACTGGCATGTTCATAACTTTAACTGAACGTTTAAAAAATACTATAAGATAAATTTCGAAATGTTGGTTCGTTGTTTCTATTGCGAATTTAATGTTATAAGAACAACTTTTTTTTTTGTCGGCATTGCGATATATGTATTACTGTTCCGTTCATAATTTTAAATGATCGTTTGAAAAATATTATAAGAAAAATTTCAAAATGTTGGTTTGTTGTTACTGTTGCGAATTTAATGTTATAAGAAAAATATTTTTTTTGTATTGCCATATATTCTTGTTGCATAATTTTAAATGAACGTTGGGAAAATAATATAAGAAAAATTGACAAATGTTGGTTCGGTTGCAAATATGTAAATATTATAAGGAATTATTTTTTTGTAATATATTTTTGTTGCATTTTCATAATTTTAAATGAACGTTAGAAAAATAATTTAAGATAATATAAATAAAATAATATAAGAAATTTTTGTACCGTTGTTGCGGTTGCGATTTTATAGATACAGATTTTAATAAAATTTGGATCACAGGTTCATTTCAACTTCATCCTAATAATATCCGCACAAGATGATAACGATTCTTTAAGTGGGTCCATTTTAGAATTTCTCGTTTATGTCGAGAGCAATGTTTTTTATTTACAACATAATTTATATAACAGATTTCGATGAAATTTAGTACATTATTTAATTTCATGATTATGTACCAGTCTAGCTAGGTAGAAGCATAGAATAATAAGTATTTGAAGAAGATTCAAGCTTCTTTTCTTTATTATTATTTTAAAAAAACCAGCTACCAGAATTGCAGCGTATAAGAAATATTTTTAGAAAATTCGAAAGAAAAATTCTCTCGCTCTATTTTTTACTTTTTTTTTGTTCTGTTGAATGAGTTTGGAAGAATCGAAGAATACAGTAAAAATTCTATAAACGCAACTTATCGGAAACGATTTCTGAAAAATAATTGCATTTACAGAATTAAAAATTGTTTTCAAGTGTTTTTTATTAATTAATATGATATACGTGAAATTAATTTAATTTAATAAATCAAAAATAATGTGGCTCCTATTTTAACATATTTTAAATTATAATTAAGTACTTTGAAATTAACTAAAAACACCCCGTTGAAATTAGAGAAAGTTGCGTTTATAGAATTTCTACTGTATGTATAATTTTACGATTAGCAATTATTGTTTGTTTATAATTTTTAAAGTGAATGTTTTTTTGATAATTTAAGTTTGTGTAGCTATTGAAAAAAAAAATTAAGGTAAATTAAATTAAAATATATAAAATAAAAATGAATAAAAAATTTATATTAAATTCTCGTTTTAATATGCAACGAAAAAAGAAATAATAATAAAAACTAAAGATAATGCTTTGCTTCCTATTTATAATAAAATTGTAAAATAAGCATTCGAAATACTCGTAGCAAGGAAAATCTTATATGTAGTAAGCATTTTCAAAATGATTTCCTTGAAAAAAAAGTTACAAAAAATAAATAAATAAAAAAAACATTTTTTAAAAATACTTTCCTTTATAAATAGTAATATGCGACTAAAAACTAATAAATAATACTAAAATTATATAATCTTTCATTCTTGTATCTAGAGTTTCAGTAATGGTCAATTGTAGTAGGGTTAACTGCAAACGTACTAGATTAGAGATTCAGTAAAGGTAAAGTATAGTAAAAGGGAAGTAGACCCTTTATAAAGGGAAGTATAACTGATCAAAATTAATTATGAGAATTAATAGAATTTATCAGAATGATATTTATAAGGGGTCTACTTCCCTTTTACTATACTTTACCTTTACTGAATCTCTAATCTAGTACGTTTGCAGTTAACCCTACTACAATTGACCATTACTGAAACTCTAGATACAAGAATGAAAGATTATATAATTTTAGTATTATTTATTAGTTTTTAGTCGCATATTACTATTTATAAAGGAAAGTATTTTTAAAAAATGTTTTTTTTATTTATTTATTATTTCATACTTTTTAGTCGGTCAAATATTTTAAGTTTTACACAATATATTTGTTCGACTAAAAACTGTAGAATTTTTATATTGTTTATATATTTTTACTATAATATAACATATTATAGTAAAAAATATATATTTGAGCGGTTAATAATAAATAGCTCTAACTCATGTTTCGCGAAAAGTCACTTGCAAAATTAACGGCTCATATATATATATATATTTATATATACATATGTATGTATATTTTTTATTTTTTGGCCCCGTATGGCGCTCTTTACCTGAAACATTACCCAACGAGATGTACTCATCGAGACCTTTAATTTCATACCCCACATGATTTTTTTGGGCCCCATTTTCCAGGCCCCCACATGGTTCTTGTTGCCCCAAATACTACAATTACTTGCCCCAAAAATATCTGTTCTTCTAGACCTTTAATTTGATGCCCATATGATTTTTTTTCATTTTTGACCCCATTTTTTGGGGGCCTACTTGGTCCCAGTTACCCGAAACATTACCCAACGTGATGTACTCATCAAGACCTTTAATTTGATACCCCACATGACTTCTTTAAAAATAGGCCCCATTTTTTGGGGACCCCACATGGTCCTAGTTACCCGAAACACTACCCATCGAGATGTACTCATCAAGACCTTTAATTTGATACCCCAGATGACTTTTTTGAAAATAGGTCCAACCCCCCGCCCCCTCGCCGGGCCCTGAAAATTATGTGGCACCGACTGGATAAACGCTGGAGCTTAAGTTCCAAATTTGCGTTAAATCGGTTAAGTCGTTTAGGAGCTATGCCCAGGTGAGGAAAATATGAATTGTAAATTTAATAAAAGGAAATTAATAATAATTTCAGGCCCCACATGACCCGCGTTTCCCCCAAACACTTCCTTTACTTACCCCAAAGATATCTACTCTTCCAGACCTTTAATTTGATACCTTTCATGATTTTTTTTCATTTTGGGCCCCATTTTTGGGGGGCCCCACTAGGTCGTGATGTACTCATCAAGACCTTTAATTTGATACCCCACATGACTTTTTACAAAATAGGCCCAACCCCCCGCCCCCTCGAAGGGCCATAAAAGTTATTAAAGTACCGAGTGATTAATAACACGAGCTTAAGTTTCAAATTTGTGTTAAATCGGTAAAGCCGTTTAGGAGCTATGCCCAGGTGAGGAAAACATGAATTGTGAATTCAATAAAAGGAAAGTAAAATAAAAAGGAGCCATTCCCACTATTTATGATTGAAATCCTGAATTTAAAAATATAGAACAACCTAATTTGCTTAAAAAACCGAAAACAAAATTGATAAAATGTTGTATCGAAAATTGTTGCGGTTCAAACAGATCGTATAGAATATAGCTATAAATTTCCATCTAGATCTAAAAATTGCAATTAATTTTCCGCAATTTAAAATATACATATACATATACGAAATATTATAAAAATCGGTCCTTTTCTGGACCAGAAATTAATAAATAAAAGAGTAAAAATTACATTTTTCAATTTCGAAAATCTTAATTTTTCAAAAATATAATCAAATTTTAAATCAATTATTTTTTTTTTTATATATATATTCCAGAAAGATTTTTATAGAAGATAATATATTTCAATATACATATTCCGTATTTGAAAAAAATTAATTTTAAAAAAATATGTTATTTCATTTAGTTTTCAACAAAGTATAGACAATACGACAAAGAAAAGAGAATTTTTTTACTCTCGTTTTATAGGCGCGCAAAAAACCTAAATTCCTATCCTATACGGCTATACACCAAGATTCTGGTAGCTGATTTTTATTTTAATATTTTTTCAATTTGTTCTACTTGAATCTTCTTCAAATACTTATTATTCTATGGTAGAAGTCAGTAATTTCATAATAAAATTTCCGATTAATGTTTCATATGTGGACATAATCACTGTTGAACCTAAGGAGTTATCTACTCCCCACTGTTGCCACTTTTTTGTATTTATTGAACTGAACACCTGATATAAAATCATTACCTTCGCTACTGTCAATACCAGGTTCTTGAGTGAAACTTCGATATACCAATCTGGCACCATATCGATCTACTTCACCATTTAATTTGTATTTGATTTTATATACCCATCGATTATCTATAGCAAATTCAAGCAACTTCCAAGTATGAATTAATAATAGTGAATCTTCTTTCATTGCTGTATTACATTTTAATGAATTTTTATTGGATACATGCTTCTTCAAACTGTGTCTATTCATTTTTATTTATAGCTGCATATAATTCATACTCTGTAAAATGATTTTTTTTCATTTTGGGCCCCATTTTTGGGGGGCCCCACTAGGTCGTGATGTACTCATCAAGACCTTTAATTTGATACCCCACATGACTTTTTACAAAATAGGCCCAACCCCCCGCCCGCTCGAAGGGCCATAAAAGTTATTAAAGTACCGAGTGATTAATAACACGAGCTTAAGTTTCAAATTTGTGTTAAATCGGTAAAGCCGTTTAGGAGCTATGCCCAGGTGAGGAAAACATGAATTGTGAATTCAATAAAAGGAAAGTAAAATAAAAAGTAGCCATTCCCACTATTTATGATTTAAATCCTGAATTTAAAAATATAGAACAACCTAATTTGCTTAAAAAACCGAAAACAAAATTGATAAAATGTTGTATCGAAAATTGTTGCGGTTCAAACAGATCGTATAGAATATAGCTATAAATTTCCATCTAGATCTAAAAATTGCAATTAATTTTCCGCAATTTAAAATATACATATACATATACGAAATATTATAAAAATCGGTCCTTTTCTGGACCAGAAATTAATAAATAAAAGAGTAAAAATTACATTTTTCAATTTCGAAAATCTTAATTTTTCAAAAATATAATCAAATTTTAAATCAATTTTTTTTTTTTTTATATATATATTCCAGAAAGATTTTTATAGAAGATAATATATTTCAATATACATATTCCGTATTTGAAAAAAATTAATTTTAAAAAAATATGTTATTTCATTTAGTTTTCAACAAAGTATAGACAATACGACAAAGAAAAGAGAATTTTTTTACTCTCGTTTTATAGGCGCGCAAAAAACCTAAATTCCTATCCTATACGGCTATACACCAAGATTCTGGTAGCTGATTTTTATTTTAATATTTTTTCAATTTGTTCTACTTGAATCTTCTTCAAATACTTATTATTCTATGGTAGAAGTCAGTAATTTCATAATAAAATTTCCGATTAATGTTTCATATGTGGACATAATCACTGTTGAACCTAAGGAGTTATCTACTCCCCACTGTTGCCACTTTTTTGTATTTATTGAACTGAACACCTGATATAAAATCATTACCTTCGCTACTGTCAATACCAGGTTCTTGAGTGAAACTTCGATATACCAATCTGGCACGATATCGATCTACTTCACCATTTAATTTGTATTTGATTTTATATACCCATCGATTATCTATAGCAAATTCAAGCAACTTCCAAGTATGAATTAATAATAGTGAATCTTCTTTCATTGCTGTATTACATTTTAATGAATTTTTATTGGATACATGCTTCTTCAAACTGTGTCTATTCATTTTTATTTATAGCTGCATATAATTCATACTCTGTAAAATGTTTAGGAGGTTTACGTATTCGTTTTTACTTTGTGGTTCAACAAAATTTTCAAAATCTTCTAGTTGATTTAAGTACTCATTTTCATATGATCCTTCGTCAAAACTTTCAAAATTATCCATCAACTACATGATGTTAATTTTCAATTAATTGTTCTGATTCATTAATAACTACATTTTCATTCTTAACAGCATTTTCATTATTTGACGGTATGTTTAGATATACTTCAGAATCGTGTGCTTATATTATATTTTCATGTTTAAAAACAATATCTCTAAATATTTGTACTTTGTTGACAGCTTGATCTCGCGATAGCCTCTTTGATTGCTTTGCTATAACCAACAAATATACCTTTCTTCGTTTTTGCATCCCATTTATCATGTTTTTCTTTTGGGATGCGTGTAAAAACAACGTGTACGGCGATTTTACATATACATTTGATGGACCAGTTCGATTTAAAATAAATGTAGCTGTGCTTGTAGCTTCTGCCCGGAATTAATAATTCATTGATTTAAGGTCAAGCTCCATTAGTCTTTTGAAAGTCACGATGACTTTTTTTAGCAAAAATGATAAGAGATAGGATGTAAAATTATACAGTACAGAAGGAGATGAAATTTCCCACTCTTTAAGAAAATTTCGGAAAATTTTTGACATTGCGAATTTTTTTTTCATTTCAAAATAATTTCCAAATTGTTCACAGAACACAAAAGATAATTTTTTTTTTAAATTAATTTTAAAATTGTGTGAAATATTAAATTTATTTTTACTATACGTATATATTTTTTAAGATTAAAAATAAAGTGTGTTTGCATTGAATTATTATTAATAAATATAATATAAATAGCTATTCATAATTTTAACAAAACAATTTGTGTAAATATGAATTTCACGGCAGAGAAATTAATTGCTATGAAAAGTACATTGTTTTACAGTAGTGATAGCGAACCCAAAAATGAAGAGACGTTTTTGGGTTCGGCCTTATTTTAAGGAAAGAGATGAAAGTGGTGCGCATAAACCTGTTGTAGAATCATTTAAAAATTTAGGTGACGCCGAACTATTTAAGAATTATATGCGGATGAGCTTTTCCAATTTTGAAGAATTATTACGTATGGTAGTTCCCGTTTTTCTATAACTTTAAGGTAACATTTACATATAAATTTCATTTTTAATTATAATTAATAAATAAAAAAAAATCAGGTATCTTGCAACAGGAGAGTTACATCAAAGTTTGTCTTTGGCAAATAAATGTTCAAAAATTTCAGTACACAGAATTATTGTAGAAACCACAAGAGCTATAAGCGATGCTCTAAAATTTAAGGTGTTTCCTAAATAAAATAAGGAAATTTTTGAATCAATTGGAAATGGATTTAATGCAAAATAGAATTTTCCAAACTGTCTTGGCGCGATTGACGACAAACACATTACAATACAGGTAAGTGTAGTTTTTTTTAATTAATTTTTGTAATTATGTTAAATTACAGGCATCTGCAAAATTTGGTTCAGTTTTCTTTAATTATAAGAAAAGCTTTTCCATTGTACTTCTGGCGATATGCGATCACAAATATATTTTTATTATGTGTGACATTGGTGCAGCTGGTCGACAGAACGATGGAGGAATTTTTAGGAAAAGTGAATTCGGAAAAAAAATTATACAAATTCTCTACCGTAAGATGCAATTATATATTAAAAATTAATTAAATTCAATGTTGAAAGAAAATAATTATAGGATTCCTGAAATTTGCGATGTTGCTGAAGATTTCAAAGATGTACCCTATGTATTTGTTGCGGATGATGCTTTTACGAAAATGTTAATGCCATATAAGCCATTACGAAAATGTTAAAACCATATAGCAAACAGAATTTGACAAACCAACAACGAATATTTAATTATAGGTATGAAATTTTTGTTTATTTAAAACTTAATATGTTATATTTAAGTTATTTCAGATTAAGTCGTACGTCGTACCCGTCGTATAATAGAAAACACATTTGGTATTTTAAGCGCAAAGCGGAAAATATTTAGAAGTACCATTAATGTGGAAGTGGATTTTCTTGAAGACATAACACATTGCTGCGTATGTTTGCACAACTGGCTTCTTCAAAACGATACTTTGGGAAATTATTTTACAGGAACGCTCGTCGATCATGAAGAAAATGATGTGTTTGTTCCAGGAACGTGGCGAGATGAAGAAAACAATTTTATACCATTGGAAACAACAGGCATTAGTGGAAACTCAACTGTAGCTGCGAAAAATTTACAAGATAGATTTTCAAATTATTTTATTGGGAGCGATGCTGTTGAATGGCAAAATAAAATTTTATAAACATTTAAAAAAAAAAAATCTTTGAAAAAACATTATATTTTATATTTATATTAATATTTTTACATTTTTATTAAAAAAAAAATTATAAAAAATTAATTATTTTCTTTAATATTTTAATCATTGGGTGCAATTTCAATTTCTTCTGCCCCCATCTTCAATATTCTTGTCCTAAGTGATCATTGTCTCCTCTCGGACAATTGCCTCATATCCACTCTTAATAATTTTAAAAAAGCTTCTCCACTATACAACTCAGGTTCTGGCTGAACTTGTGGTGTCGATTGTCTCGCCTCCATTAAACTTAAAAATCTGTTTGGAAATCTTTTTTTTCGTTTTCTTGCTTTTCCAATTCTAAAAATTATAACATTTATAAGGTATATAATTAAGGTTGACATAGATTTATTTAATTTTACCTATTTTTTTTTCGGACAAATTTCTCCTGAATACTACTGGTGTAGAACTTGCCAATTGATAACTTGATGATGTATCTTCGCCAAAGATAGAAACTTCGCCATGATAGAAACCTTTCAACTCTACATGACGAAATCGTTAACTGCGATTATTATGATGACAATACTATTAAATTAGTACCGGAAGATACTCATACACCTGAATTATCAAAAGACATGGATGTCGACAATTCTCCTAATAACACCAATATCAACGGTAAAAATATAATTATTGTTTCGGCAGATATCCATACAAAACCCTCTTCGCCTTCAAAATTAAGAAGAATCTCGTTAACACCTGAATTAAAACAACAGACTCCAAACTTATCCAGATCATCTTCTCTTACTTCGTTACCTACATTAGTTCACCAAGGTTCACCTGCAAAAAGTACAATTATCGAACTTGGTATAGAATCACAAAACAACAAAAATAAAAAATAACAAGTAAAATTATAAGTAAGGCACTTAAAGCTAGTTCAAATGATGTAACAAAAAAGGTCACTCCTAAACCACGTCAAGATATTGCTACATTCCATGTCAAAGGAATTGGTAGTGAACCTAATGTAAATCGGATAAGAAGTTATATCGAAGATAAACTTCATATTGAAATTATTTCCTGCTCTAAACTACGTCCGAGGTTAGTGACATTCTTCATATTTATAGTCCTAATTACGACGATATCTCTCAGTACCAAAACAATAATTCTCAGATACCAAACGATGTACCATTCAATTCAGAGAAATCTTTTCTAGATCCTCTATTACCACCGATCGTAAAATTAACTTATAATTCTGCCAGATGTTCTGATAATCACTACTTTTTAAGTCGTTTTAGAGATAACACCATTTACAACAACGTGAGACTTTATCTAGCTTATCTATATATGTAATAAATCAAATTCAGTCTGTATAGAAGGCAAAACCAAAATGAATGTTATGATCGGAATTCAAAAAGAAGGGCTTCCAACTGACATCGGTTCTCTACGACAATTATATATTAAGTATTATGAACATTTCGATATTTCTGCTGACCGGGTAATATGTGATCTTGCTTCATACGCTTCCCACATTAATTCTAAGAGAATTTCCTTTCTGCAAAAATCTCGTGAAAATACCAACCAGTTTTTTCTTCCCCTACCTCAAAAACAATCGCCATTTTGGTAAATCCCACACTAACAATAATAAAAATTTAATATACCTAAGTAATCCACCCCTTAGTACCGTATCAATTAATCCACCCAAAAAAAAATTAATTTACTATCAAAATGTAAGAGGTTTACGCACTAAAACCTCTCAAGTATATGTTAACTCTAAAACTTTGGACTTTGATGTTTTTGCATTAACTGAAACTTGGTTACCACATTCTATCAATTCATTAGAGCTATTTGATCAATCTTATACTGTTTTTAGGAAAGATAGATATATTAACAATGTAAATCCAATCGTACCAAAAGGTGGTGGGGTACTCATTGCAATAAAAAATAATTTCAGATTTATTGAGGTATAACACAATTTCCAGATCTTGAGATAATTGCAATAAAAATAGAACTCAATAATAAATCTTTCTTCATCATTAACTGCTATATACCTCCAAATTCAGACGTAGCCACTTCCAATAATCTAATTCAGGTTGCTGATCACATATCATCTTTACTGAATAATCTCGATGAAATGATAGTTTGTGGTGATTTTAATCTACCTAATTTACGTTGGCATCAACATGATGAAGAACCCTTTATGATCCGAAGTCAAGTTGCATCAAATTTAGAATGTATTATAATTGATGGTTTCAACTCAAATTACCTACAACAAGTTTCCCCAATAATAAATTATCAAGGCAGACAACTTGATCTTATTTTTACTTCTAATTGCATTAATCTTACTAATATTCACAACAATATGCCGTTAGTAAATATTGATGTATTTCATCCTCCAATTACCAATTACCTTCTCTGTTAATAATCCTATAGAAACATTACCAATTATATCGTATCGATATAATTTTTCAAAAACAGATTTTTTATCCTTGAATGCCTACTTATTATCTATAGATTTTAATTTATTATTTCAAAACTTAGACATTAATGATGCAGTAAATAAATTTTGTGAGGTCTTACTACATGGTTTTGAAATTTATGTACTCCATGTTCGTGATAGAGGCTTCGAAACTAGCCCACCATGGTTCAATCATGAACTAAAGAAGCTAAAAAACCAAAAAAATAAAGCCTGGGGGAAATATTTAAAAAATATTAATAATGAAACATATAATAACTTCATCAACCTTTTCAATACATTTAAATCACTAGTTAAAACAAAATATGATAATTACATTAAAGACGTCGCTTCGAAACTTAAAGGTAATCCTAAATCATTTTGGAAATTCGTAAATTTAAAAAGAAAATCGGACCAATTTCCTAACTTCATGTCTTTTAATGGCCAAGTCTCAAATAATTCATCAATAATTTCAAATAATTTTAAAGACTTTTTTTCTAGTTCCTACGGTAATAGTTCTTTTGAGGTAGATGAGGCTAATTTTCCTCACCTAAATAGCCATCAAGAATTTAATTTTACATCAATCGACCTTTCAACCGATATAATAAAAAAATATCTAATGAGACTAAACAATGACGCATTTCCTGGGCCAGATAATGTACCAGAAATTATATTAAAAAATTGTTGTGAATCTCTCGCTAACCATTAACCATTTTGTTCCAGCAATCTTTAAAACTGGGAATATTTCCTGACTACTGGAAAAATTCATATATTAGACCAGTACACAAAAAAGACTCAAAAAGTGAAATTACTAATTATCGGCCCATTGCAAAACTCTCCAGTATTCCAAAATTATTTGAACTTTTAATCTATGACTCAATCTACAGCCACTGTTCGGACGCATTAAGTCCTAACCAACATGGATTTATGAAATGTAAATCTACTGTTACAAATTTAACAGAATGTTGCTCACAGTTTCTAAACACAATGGAGACAGGATTCCAAACTGACGTAATTTATACCGACATGAGTAAAGCCTTTGATCTCTTCCCTCATAGCGTTATCATTTTTAAACTAAAAAAACTAGGCTTTCCCAATTTTTTAATCAAATGGACTTTATCATACCTATCTAACAGAAGCTATAGTGTGCTCTTTAGATCTGCTTTATCTGAACCGTACTACGCTAACTCAGGGGTTCCACAGGGTAGGCCCGTTATTTTTTATTGCCTCTATTGATGATGTATCATCCATAATTGTTAATAGTTATATCGGCATATATGCAGATGATATGAAAATCCATAAGATAATTCGCACACCAAACGACAATACTCAGCTTCAAGACGATTTAAACGCTTTTGAGAAATGGTGTAAATATAATAATTTATTGCTCAATATTGAAAAATGTGCCTTAATAACTTACACTCGTCGCACCAATCCAATCATCACAAATTATAATATTGCAACCGGGTTACGCAATTTAAAGACTTAAGTGTCCTTTTTGATGATAAACTGACTTTTAAACAACACTTTGATGTAATAGTCAATAAAGCAAACTCGATGTTAAGTTTCATTAAGAGATGGTCCAAGGAATTTGATGACCCATACGTCCTCAAATCCTTATATACTACTCTTGTTCGACCTAACTTGGAATATGCAAGTCAGGTTTGCTCGCCCAATTACAAAGATCATATTAATAGAATAGAAGCAGTTCAAAAAATTTTTTATCAGATTCGCGTTACGTAACTTACCTTGGGCTAATCCAACAATATTACCACCGTATAGAAGTAGATTACTACTTTTACAATTAAAATCGTTAGAGTCTAGAAGAGAAGTTGCCGATATCGTTTTTATTGTATTAATTTATAGTGGGCAAAATACACTCATCTTATATTAAAGAACAAGTTATCTCCCATGTTAACACTAGCACACGTTTTCGTCATGAAAACATTTTTACTCTTTCCCATCACCGTACGAATTATGGGAAATATGAGCCCATTAATAGAATGTTCATGAATACTAATAAATATAAGTACTATATTAACATTTCTTTATCGAAAGAGCAACTCAAGAAAGCCTTATTCTTACAAATATCATAACAAAAATTTTTTTTACCCATTTCATAAATTCTTTATATGTAATCGTTATATCATGTCTATTTTATTAACTTATATATTTTTTTATTTATATCAAAAGATATATTAAAAAAAAAGTTTATAACAAACTATGATATAATAATATAATTTTAATTTATATATTATTATAATACAAATTAAATTAAATACTTGACAAAGACACATATTGTCCTAAATTATCATATCTAAAATTTTCTTTAATTGTTGAATTATGTTATATGTATTATTTAGATTTAAGTTTTTTGTAATATGTTTGTATTAAGCATAAATAAATAAATAAATAAAAAAAAGCAAATACTTTTTGTGTTTAAAATTTTTTTTTGAAAGTGTCATTTTTTTATATTCTAAAATTATTTTACCTCTTATAATCATCTTTGTCATCCAAAAACGATATAAGTGCTCTATATTTAAAATCTTTTTTGGCGGAAGCTCCTAGTGGATCTTTTTTATTTTTAAAATATGACGTTCTTAAATTGGGATTTCCTTATTGTTTTTGTGGTTATTTTTTCAATTTTTAAACCCATATAAAAAATAACTATAATTTTATTTGTAAAAAAAATTTAAAAAAAATTAACATTTTTTTTTTCTAAAATTAATAAAAATATATTATTTTATATTGCAAAATATTTAATTTTTGTATATAAAGTATGTACCTACCTTTTTTTTAATTAAAATACTTTTAAAATTCATTATAATTATTTTACACAAAAACTTTTGCAAAAAATTAAAATATTAAATAAATTATGACAACTGTCAATCTTTTGAATATAATTTTTCAAATTGATATTCAAAACGTCAAATTTTACTAGAAAAAGTTGTTCGTGATTAACTTTTTCCGGATACAACCACTTTTTGTTGGATACTATGACTTTTTTGCTGGATTGCAAGACTTTTTTTCGGATAGCAATGACTTTTTTTCTGTAAAAAGTGGTTCTTCCCTCTCTATCGGACGTATGCTTTTTTGTATCTTGGCATAACCTCTTCTTGAAAAAAGTGGTGACGACTTTTTAAAAAGACTAATAGAGCTTGACTTTATGGTGCAGTAAAGTTCGTGCTGATTCCACCAGAATTCTCATTTCGCGTTCTGCCACACCATTTTGCTTCGGCGTATAAGCCACGGTTCGTTGGTGTAAAATGGCATGACATTGTAAAATTGCTTTATTTATATTTTCTAATCAGTTATTTGTTCTAAATATTTTAATTTTATTACCCGTTTCAGTTTCAATTACTATTAATAACTAACTGACTCTAATAAATTTTTAATTTCATTTTTTCTGTTTTAAGAAAAATATCATTTATACCGGGAATAATTATCTTTAAATAACGCAAAATATTTAGATCCACCAATTGATTCTATTTGCATTGTTCCACACACATCAGCTGAAATTATCTCACGTGTATATTGCGCAGCATTTTTATTAGATTTAAATGGCAATCGGTGTGGTTTTCCATCACAAAAAAAAAATTACTTCATCTTTAAATTTTGTAGACGTTCTCTAATATATTTTATGTGTTGATGTACACACCGTTCATGACAAATTTAATATCTAAAATTGCACAGTCAGCATGACCAATTTTATCATTTTTTAAATTTATAACATTTAAATATCATTTTATATAACCGGTTAACATCATTACGTTCTCCCACTAGAACTAAAGTTCCATTTTCAAAAAAATTACAATAATTTTGATGTAAACAAATTAGCACCTAATATTGATACATACCACACATTTTACAGATCATTTTCTGTACTGTTTTCACAAAACGAACACAAAATATTCAAATAAGCGTAACTAAAATTTTTGTAGTGAACATACAATCTGGAAAAGATTCTCCTAATTCACGCAAACTCTGTGCAAAATTTATTATTATAAATTTTCTTCTAAAAAAAAAATTATAAAATATTATTTTTTTAATAAAACACGAACTATTAATAATTCAAAAATATATTTATTTATGATTTCAAAAAATATTTATTTAATGTCAACTAACATTATTTTTGGACAACTTATTTCGACTGAGCTTCAAATAAGACTGACTTATAATAATTATGTTTTAATTATTAAACCTAGAATTAATTGTTTTGTCACGTTGTAATGCAACTTGATCTAATTAAAATAATTAGTTAAAAAATGCAATTCGGATTTAAGTTTTTAATAAAATAAAGTATTGCGTGAGAAAATAAGCTTTTATAAATTTCGACCAAAAATATTTGTAAATTTAGATTTATGTTTTAGACAAAAAAAATAAAGTGTATAATTTCTATGGGAAAGGAAATGATTTAATATAATAATTTATTATATTTGTGATAGTGATATACTAGAGTATATTACTCCCCCATCGTTAGACTGGATCCTCTCCTGAGGACCTTCAAGATCATTATCTATTTTTTTAGCATTATTTTTTCACACAATTTTATTTTGACAATATACAAAATTGAACTTATTATCATAAAAATTAATACACTTCTCAAGATATATGTTATAATTGTATGATTGTTATGTTTGTATTTTATTTCTTCATTTTCTTTTATATTATCAATTTTTTTAACATGAAGATCATCTACATTTGCTTTTAATTTTACATCATTTGTTTTTTAATAATTTGGTATTATTAAGTGATTTTTTTTTTTGAATTTTGATTCTTGCTTTATTTGATCTTTACAAATTTTCTTAAATCTAAAGCTAAATTTATGTGCTGTTTCTAATTTAATTATTTATTTAATGGTATTTAATTAAATACTCTCTAAACAATTTTTTATAATGTATTTTATTTGTTTTTGTTCAGTTTTGTTTATATTTGTTTATTTTTATTCAAAAATTATATAATTCTTATATACATATATTCATTTAATTTGTTTTTTTTAATAAAGCCAGATTACGCTATAAATTTGTTTTTTTTATATATATAAAACGCTAATCACTATTTCTAATTATAAACTAAAATTCTAAGACTAACTAATAACTAACTTCTTATATTATTTACTAATACTAAACCTACAACTAATTTAATTCTAAGAAAATTTATTATGTAGCACTTAGCCACCAGAAATTACGTGTTTTTTGTTTTTTGTCTGCCTCTGTAATTGATCTATTATAGTTACTAACGTTTTTTTAAAATAATCATCGTTTGGGTAAAACATGTCTGAAATATTGGTATTACTATCTATCTCTTGAAGTTTATTAAAATATTTTCTATTAATATATATTATACGATTGTCTATTCTATTCTATTCATTTTAGATTCTGTTATATATAATTGTTCGAATACCATTTTTTATATTCATATAATGGATTTCTATGTCTGTTTATGCACGATCTTATACATTTCCTTTCAAATATTCGTATTTTTTCTATGATGGATGGGGCTGATGTTGTACCATATAGGTACAACATTGTTGTAAATATTTTTATTATAAAATATTTTTTTCGTAGCCATAAAAGCTCTTCTAGCCTTTTCAATTTGAATTTTGATATATAAATGGTAATTCATTCTATTATTTATATGTACACCTAAATATTTTATTTCTTTTTTATTACTTATATATGTTTTATTTGCTGCTAAAATCTTAAATTTCCTCCAATTTTTCTTAATATCATAATTTGATTTTTCAAGACCTAATCTTATTAGTATTGTTTCACATTTCGAGTTATTTATTTGTAATTTCCATTTACTAAAATAATGTTTGACATCATCAAATAATTTTTGTAATTTTGGTTGTATACCTGACGGGCCTTTTCTGTTTTGTATACAATGTTACGTCATCTGCGAATACTATTCCATCGTTGCACGTGTCTTTGAATACATTTAGATTAAATAGATCGCTTATATATAATATGAACAATAATGGTACTAATATGGTCCCTTGCATTAATCCAGTATTTATTTTAAATGTTTTTTTGTGACATATCATCACCTTTATTAACAATGAATTCTTTTTTAGTTATAATTTCATAAATCATAATTATTATGTTATGTGGTATGCCAAAATTAATTAATTTATATATTAGTCCATCAATCCAAACTGAATTATTTAGCTGCCAACATGTATCTGAGGTGAATTTATTTATTGCATGAATTGTGGAATGGTTACGTCTAAATCCATATTGATTATCTGGTAATATATTTTTTTCATCTACGATTTTCAAATGATTTTCCTGTAATATAACTTCAAAGATTTTACTGATATTTGGTAACATACATATTGGTCTATAGTTATTTGGATTTCTTCCATCTTTCTTTGGTTTCTTAATTGGATATATTTTAGCTTTCTTCCCAGCCTTAGGAAAGTTATTATTTAAAATGTTATTGAATAATATGTTATATTCTTTTATAATTATATCAGGCAAGTTTTTTGATAATATATTTGGTATTTTATCAATACCAGTTGATTTTTTATTATTTCTATTTCTAAATATTTCTTTAACTTTTTCAAATGTGACTAGATACTCATTTTCTTGGTCGATCTTAATTAAATCAGATTTTAATACAGCATTACTAAATATACAATATCTTATATTGTATTGTCGAATATTTAATAAGATATATCTAAATTGGGATATATTTTAGTATGTACAATTTGTTCAGTACTTATATCTTCATTAGCTACGGTTTCTTTATGTGTATGTGATTTTTCGAAGTACACCTATCCCCCAATTTACACGGTACTTTTTTTTTTACACGATTTCACTTTTACACGGTTTTCAAAAAGTACAAATTTACGTATTTAGAATAGTATTTTTCTTTAACGGAAAGTCAAAAACTTGGTAATCATTTCCTCCAAAATGATCCTAATGTAGAACGGGTTGTCAAGTTCCAATGAGATATTAATCATTATTTAGTTCAATATGAGGAGGTTTATAAAAATTTAACCAAAAACCAAACACAGACGTTAATTACAGATTTCACTGCTAAGTTTCTCCGAACTAAGACTAAGTATTGAAGAAGAATCGATTCATACTATCGATGAAATTAAAATCTCGAGTGAGGAATCTGAAATCTCACCAATTAATAATAATATCCTCTATTGCTAAAAATTACAAAATATTGTTTAGAAAAAGAAAATGTAATATTATGCTACTTTAAAGTAATTTAATTATTTACATTAATTTTATAAGAATTCAAATTTTTTTTTACTGTTTTATTGTATACTAATTAAATGTTTTTTTTTTTGTAAAAATTATAAGTGTTTTTCAATTAGAGAAAAAATAAAGTTAGAAAGCATTCTTTATCAAATAAATAATAGTATCGAATGACCCATCAAACTAATTTACAAACAAAATTTAAGTGGGGTGAGATCATTTTTATATATACATTTAATGAAATCTGAAGTAATTTTAATAAAAAATAAAAAATTTAAAAAAATTAAAAACTAAAAAGAAAAAAAACACAAACATTAATAAGTGATGAAAGAAAAATACAATAAATAATGGTAAAATAATAAAAGCAAGAACCAATCATACTTTGTCAAACAAGTGCCGAAACTACACTATAGCATTCAGTAGAACCTCAATTTGCGAATAATTATATTGTAACAGCCAGATTTTAACCTCACGCAAAAAAAAAAGACAACACACGTAAATTTCTAGTTGCATCATATAATTTGTTTAATAATTTAGGTGCAATAGTTGTGTAAAATTTTGCATAGTGTGTTCTATTAAATCTAGGTACCAAAGCAATATTTCTTGTATTAGCTCGTAGGTTATAAACCGATACATATCTATTTTGGTAAAAACCGCCACGGATAAAGAAAGTTTTTAAAGTTTTATAATAGTATAAGTGCCTGATGGGAAGAATTTTTAAACTGATAAAATAATTAAAACTACTTCATCTACGATTTATTTTACAAATAATTCCAATTCCAATTATGTGTTTCTGAGTATAATATGTAGTGGTTGAATTTATTAAAATAACCACCACCCCAACAGACTATACCATATTGCAAGTTAGACTGAAATAAACTATAGTAAATCGTCAACAGAACTTTCTCTGTGCAGTAATTTCGTAGGTGGTAAAAATGTTTTACAGTTGTAAAAAAGTATTTTTTTAAAATATCACAATGATCAGACCAGTTAAGCTTATTATCAATTGTAATCCCTAAGTATTTGAACGAATCAACAATCTCAATTTTAAAACAATCTGTTGAACAATCACAGTTTTCGCAAAACGATCGTAAGCTATGGCGGCCACAATTTTCATATATTTTTATAAATTTCTCACATGAAGCTGAGTGATAATAGAAATTATAATCAATATTTTGATCACCCGAAATATTGAAAAACATAATTTTAGTTTTATTACTAATAATCAGCTTATGTTTATCGAACCATTTTCTAAGTAAGTCTAAATCAGCAGCTGCTCGTCCTAATGGGCTAGGTGGGCTAAGCCCACCCTAAGAAATCTAAATTTAAACTCCACAAAATATCTTCCAAAATAAAAAAAAAAAAAAAAAAAAAAATTCATATACGTATTTTCATATAGTAATTATGTAATAGAAATGAAGGAAAAGAAAACGAAAAAATTCTTGCGGACTTAGTCCGAAAAATACATTAAATTTGCTTTGCAACTTTTTTTATATGTATTGTTTTCTAATATACCGCGGTTGGGCTAAAAAATAGTAGCCCACTTGCATATATGTTTCCTCTATATCTATAGAATAAAAATTTGAATATAAACATTTATTGAATGTATTTATGTATACAAACATTTATTTTCCATATGCATGAACGACGATTTTTTTTTTTTTTTTTTTTTATTTTTATTGGCCTACCAACACAAAAAGTTAATATCAGGCCCAAAAAGAGAAAAAATAAGATACATTTTTTAACAAAAATTACACGTTGTTTAACTAAAATTAAATTATTCAATTTAAATTACAAAATTATGCTGTTCATTTTATATAAATTAAATTATTTTCATTTTCATAATTACTTTCCAGTTAACTTATAGTTTATATTATAATATTAAAACCAAATGTTATAATTATTAATTTATAATTGATTTTTGGAAACTAAGTTTAAAACTAAATTAAATAGTATAAATTAATTTTACGAATAGTATGAAATACTATGAAGTCTGGTGATGGGTTGGATGGTCAAAAAAAAAAGTTCGCTCAAAATTTTTTTCTAGGCGTTTCCGAGGTCGGCGAGTCCGAAAATGCAAAAAAAAAAGTGTCCGGGGGACGCGTACGCGTACGCGTACGCTTTTTATGTGCGCAGCAACATCTCCTAGAACCGCTTGTCCGATTTTAATGAAATTTGGCACACAGGCTCTAACATACCTCGCGCAGGTGCCGGTACAAGATGAGATCGATCCTTTCAGTGGGACCATGTTAGATTTCCCCATTTATGTGGCAACCTACGTGTTTTTGTTCTACGGGAAAATGTAAAAAAAAATTTCATGTCTCAGATTTGGATGAAATTTAAAACATAGGTTGGTATCATGATTGTCCACAAGCCTACCAAGATACAGGTCTGTAACTTCAGGGGGTCCCTGGTAAAATTTCCGATTAAAATTTCGTATACTCTAGAGCATATAGTAATTTTTATCTAATTAGCATAAATTTTGGTACATATGATAGTTTCCGTATGTACTTGGTGTCTGTAAAATTTGAAGTCAATACTTCAGTGGGTCCATGTAAAAATCCGTAATTACTTTTCATAAGTTCAACTATCTATATCTACCGTACCTTTCACCCAATTTCAATGATATTGAACACACAGTTTCATTTAGTTATCTATTTGATACTCCACAAATTTGTAGTTGGTAGGTACAGTATGTTCATGGGAAACTAATATATGAGCAACTTAGTTTCCGAAGAATATTTTCTTTATGCTCTACAGCTTGTAATTATTATCCGATTTCAATGAAATTTGGTACACAGGTTAAGTTCAACATTGGT
The DNA here is from genome assembly GCA_963920725.1 of Rhamphomyia laevipes. Taxonomy (NCBI): domain Eukaryota; kingdom Metazoa; phylum Arthropoda; class Insecta; order Diptera; family Empididae; genus Rhamphomyia; species Rhamphomyia laevipes. The sequence goes on from OY987255.1 coordinate 34,835,454, forward strand.
TGACCAAATTACAGGTTAGTAGGATTAGGGGGTCCATGTTAAATTTCCGATTTAATTTTTAATTTTTTTTTTCATATGTTCTACAGCATATAGTAATTGTTAACCGATTTCAAAGATATTTTATATATAGGCTAATTTTGGGATCTAGTTGGCTCTCCCGAAATTTGGAGACCTTCAGGGGGTTCCTAGAAAACAGTTTTAGTTTCCGAATTTTATATAATTACGTGTTTTATAGCATGTAATTATTATCTGATTTTAATGAAATTTGGCACAAAGGTAGACCTTCTGATTATGCATGTGTTGGCCATGTTAGAAGTTAATCCCCTGAAGGTCCATGCTAAAATTTCCGATTAATATTTCATATGTTCTAGAACATATGGTAAATATTATTCAATTTCAATGAAATTTTGTACACAGGTTGGATTCGTGATTACGCATGTGTAGACTAAGGTAGAAGTTAGTAGCCTGAGGGGGTCCATGCTAAAATTTCCGATTAATATTTCATATGTTCTAGAACATATGGTAAATATTATTCAATTTCAATGAAATTTTGTACACAGGTTGGATTCGTGATTACGCATGTGTAGACTAAGGTAGAAGTTAGTAGCTTGAGGGGGTCCATTCTAAAATTTCCGATTAATATTTCATATGTTCTAGAACATATGGCAAATATTATTCAATTTCAATGAAATTTTGTACAGAGGTTGGATTCGTGATTACGCATGTGTAGACTAAGGTAGAAGTTAGTAGCCTGAGGGGGTCCATGCTTAAATTTCCGATTAATATTTCATATGTTCTAGAACATATGGTAAATATTATTCAATTTCAATGAAATTTTGTACACAGGTTGGATTCGTGATTACGCATGTGTAGACTAAGGTAGAAGTTAGTAGCCTGAGGGGGTCCATGCTAAAATTTCCGATTAATATTTCATATGTTCTAGAACATATGGTAAATATTATTCAATTTCAATGAAATTTTGTACACAGGTTGGATTCGTGATTACGCGTATTTATACTTATTATAGTTATTTTAATAATATTATTTATTATTAAACAAATAAAAATATAAAATTAAATCAATAAATAATAAAGATGAGCAATTTTTGAAGAAACCACTGTTTGTTACAAAGATAATGTTAATTGCAAAAAACTTTTGGACATAAATCGCTGTTAAACAACATACTATGAGTTATCTGCTCCCCCTAGTTAGCAGCTTTTTTTTTAAGAAGTTTATTATTCTTATATTACTTTCTATTTCATCTGTACTCATTATTTCAAAACTTATTTTAAATTCTGAACGATGATTTATATATTTGGTGCAGTTTGTAAATATGTGTTTTATTGTTAATTGTTGATAACAGCATTGAGGTGGTTCATTTTTTAAAATTAGATAAGAGTGTGTTAAAGCAGTATGTCCTATTCTTATTCTTGTTAGTACAGTAGAATCTTTTCTATTAAAGTAGTCAATATGTTTCCATTTGAATATGTTTTTTTTTTAATTTCTCTTAATTTATTTCCTGATATAGCTTTCCAATCATTATTATATTTTTTTAAAATGTTAGTGTTGATTAGTCTTTTCATATCGGAATATATAAAATTGTATGAATCATCGGTTGGTTGATTAGTTGCTTCTTAAGCTAGTTTGTCTACAATTTCATTATTTTTTATACCAATGTGACTTGGGATCCAGAGAAAATTTATATTTACTTTATCTTTGTTCTGGTATATTAAATCTTTTATTTTATTTATTAATGGGTTTTTATTGTATAAGCAATACATTGCCTGCAGTGAACTTAGAGAGTCAGAACATATCAGATATTTGCTATGCTGTAGATTATTATTACATATGGATTCAATTGCTTTTAGTATAGCAAAAAGTTCAGCATGAAATATTGTGGTATTTTTATACAAATTAAATTGACCCTGAAAGTTAAGATATAGATATTTGAAGGCACACCCTGTATTATTATTTATAACAGAACCATCGGTATATACATGTATGAAATCATCATATTCTGGATTCATTTTATCTAAGTACTTTTGTTTATATTTTTCATTATTTGTCTCATTTTTCTTATAGTTAGATAAGGATAAATCTATTTTGGTCTCAGAAGTTATCCATGGTGGATAATTTTGAAATTTATTAGTTTCATAATTTATATTTTCTTCTATTTCTACATCCAAAAGTTTTAGTTTAGCTCTTACATAAAATGGTTGGTAATTTTTACTTTTTTTTTTATATCTTTCGAGATTAAAGTTATTATTTATTTATTTTCCTAAAGGGTGATTTTTAAAAGATTTGATTTTTAGATACATAGATATCAGCTGTTTTTCTCTGCGGTATTTTAGAGGTAACCAATTTGATTCAGATAAAATACTATCAACAGGGCTTGTTTTATAGGCTCCTATCGATATCCTAACTCCCAAATTATTTATAGGGTCTAATTTTTTAATAATATTATTTGAGGCCGAATCGTATATAAATGATCCGTAATCTAATATCGGTAGTATAGTTGTTTCGTGTATTCTCAACATAAGTTTACGATCAGATCCATACGGGGAGTGTTTCAATATTTTTAATAAATTTATAGTTTTTAAAGCTTTAGCTTTTATTTCATTAATATGGGGAAGCCATTTTAGTTTGTGGTCAAATATTAAACCTAAGAATTTAATTTCTGCAACATAGTTTAAAGTTTTATGATTTAATTTTAATTCTGGGTATATATTTATGCTACGTTTTCTAGAAAAGATCATAGCAACTGTTTTATTTTCTGAAAATTTTAATCCATACCTAGATGACCAGTCCGTTAATTTGTTTAGAACATCTTGTATTTTAATTTTTAATTGGTTTAAATCTTTGTGGCTCAAATAAATAACTAAATCGTCTGCATAAAGTAGGGACTTTATTGGGAGTTTAATTTCCTTAAAGATATTATTAATTACCACCAAAAATAAGGTCACGCTTAAGACGGATCCTTGTGGTATCCCGTTTTCCATTATTTTTTCATTTGAATAAGAGTTTCCTACAACAGTGTTGAATTTTCTGTTCTTTAAGAAGTTGTTTATAAAATTAACCATATTACCTTTTAATCCACATTTTATTAAACTATCAATAATACTTCTACGCCAGACAGTGTCATAAGCTTTTTCAATATCAAAAAAGACAGACAATTTTTTTTACTAAATGTTTACATAATATCTGATTCGAATGTAGCTATATTATCACCGGTAGATCTAAATTTGCGGAAACCAGATTGGTGCATATTAATTTTGTTAAAATGTTCAAGGTACCACATTAATCTATTATTGACCATTCGTTCGAAAACTTTACATAAACAGTTTGTAAGGGATATAGGCCTGTAATTGCTGGAGATTTTCGGATCTTTTCCTGGTTTTTTAATAGGAATCAATAATGCTTTTTGCCATGATTCAGGAAAAAGATTATGAGTCCATAGATAATTATAGAATTTTAATAAATAGTTTTGGTCATAAATTTTTAGATTTTTAATCATGTTATAATGAATTTGGTCTGGTCCTGGAGAGGATCCTTTACATTTTGATAAAGAAAAATATAGTTCTTGTATGTTAAAAGGTCTGTTGTAGAAGTAATTGTTATTTTTTGGTATATTTATTTTAGCCTTTTCTATTTTATTTTTATATTCTAAAAAAATGTCACTATAGTTTTGATTACTTGAAATTGTTTCAAATGAGTTAGCTAAATTTTCACTAATATTTTTTGTATCTGTTATTATATTATTATTATCTTTAAGACATGTAATTATCGAGTTTTTACTCTGACCTTTTAATCGTCTTATACTATCAAAAATTATACTAGATGGGGTTTTCGAGTAAATTTTTCCAATAAAATTTTCCCAGCAGATTGCTTTACTTTCCTTATTAATTTTTTTGCTTTATATTTAATTTTTTTAAAGTTATCTAGGTCCCTATCGTTCATTGTACTTCGATATATTCTAAATAGTTTTTTCTTTTCTCTTAAAATATCATTTATTTCAGTATTCCACCATGGAACTTTGCGTTTTTTATTATTTACAGATTGTGGTATAGAGCATAATGCCGCTTTCAAGATACTATTTCTAATATAATATTCTATTTCATTTACGCTTTCAAAATTTTCCAACGATATATTTAAGTCAATATTTTCTTGGTATAAGTTCCAATTAGCTTGATTTATTTTCCATTTCGGACGACTTTCATTTTCTCTATTACAAAATAATAATGGGATTATAATGGGAAAATGATCGCTGTCATAGAGATCATCATCAACAAACCAATCGAATTTATAATGAATAGATGGTGAAACAATTGACAAATCTATAGAACTAAACAAATTATAACCTGAACTAAAATGGGTTGGGACTTTTTCATTCATCAAATTTAAATTATTTTCTATTATAAAGTTTTCTATCATTTTACCTTTTGAATTATTTTTTTTAACAATATGTTATGGGCATTAAAATCGCCCACTAATAAAAAAGGACAATTGAAAGAACTAATTACATTATCTAATTCAGTTTTACTAGTTTTTTCAACTCCAGATAAATAAATATTGCATATAATGAATTCAAATGGGTAGTACATTTTAATAGCAACTACTTGTAAGTTAGAGTTAATTTCGATTTCTTCAGAATTGTAATTTTTATCAACAAATATAGATACACCTCCATGTGCAACCGTATTTGTTATAACATTTTTTTTATATGTATTATAATTTTTTAATTCTGCTATATGATTAGTTTTAAACTTAGTTTCTTGTAGGCAAATTACAATTGGATTATAGTTACTTAAAATTAAATTAAATTCATTTATATGGCTATAAAAACCATAACAATTCCATTGTACAATATTAGTCATTAGTATCATATCGTTTAGTGACTCTGAGTCACTTATACTACTACTACTATTATATGAGCTATTCTTATTGTTGTTATTAGTTTTTAATTTTAATTTTTTTTTATTAATTTTATCTAATTTTTTAAGATCGTTTTTTTGTCTTTTACTTATATTTTTAGATACTAGAATTTTGTTATTACCTAATACCTGTGTGTTATATGTTTTATCAATTACAGCTTTTGATGTTGATGGAATGATTTTTGAGCTTTCATTCGATTTATTTGTGTTTTCGTTGTTGAAGTTTTTATTTTGGTCGGTATTTGTGTTTGATGTTGCAATTTCATTACATTTACACGTACATTTATTAGATGGAGAGGCTACTATCTCTGAGAACGGTTGTGTGTATGGAAATCTGCTATTATATCGTCTAATAGCTTCTCTGATGTCTACTTTTTCTTTAATTTTTATAGTTTTAATTTCTCTTTCTTTTATAAACCGTGGGCATATTTTGGAGAATGCATTGTGGTTACCTTTACAGTTAGGGCATTTCTGAGGTCTCTCACATTTTTGTTTTTCATCTATCAAATGCTATTCTTCACTACAATTTGAGCAATTTTATTCTTTTTTACAATTATCAGTGAGGTGGTTAAAGTTACAGCACTTGAAACAGCGAAGTGGTGGTGGTATGTATATTCTTACATTTATCTTTTGATATCCAACGCTTATTTGGGTTGGTAAATTTGTAGTAGAAAATTTCAGCATATATAGACCAGTTTCTACTAATTGCTCTCCTATTTTTTTGTTGAATCTTCTAATTTCTATTACGTGTTGATCTCTCATCTCTTCTAAGATTTCTTCGTCTGGCATATATTTAAAATCTTCACAAAATACAACTCCTCTACTGTAATTCAATGTTTGGTGCTCTTCAACAGTAACATTTATTGTTTGTAGAAATTGTGTAATTTGGATTATTTTCTGAGCTTGTGCCACATTTTTTGTTTTAATTAAAACAGTGCCATTTCTTAATTTGACACATGTTTCAACTTCACCAGCAACACTAGTTATTACCCTTTTTAATAAAACAAAATAATAGAAATAACTGAACCATTTTCGTCAACACCACATACAGTAGGTAATAGGAAATCGGTTACATTTATGGATATAGTAAATAAAAATTTAATGCATAATAATAATACTACAAATAAAAAACAAAAACAAACCACAATGCCTGAAACAAATATAGAACAAAATTTAGAAGATCAAAATATACCAAGTACACAAAACATACCCACACAACAAATAAATAATACCATAAATAATAGGTTAATAAATCAGGATAATACATATAATTTAAGAAATAACGTGACATTACCACTAACGACGACCTACACTTTGTATTTAGCGGGTATTCCAAATTTTACAGGAGAAGGTGATAGGGTAGTGTTAGATTTACAAAGATTTATAGAACTAGCTTATGAAGCATATTTTAAAACAGATGAAGTAGACAGACCATCAGTATTGCGACAATTAATCTGGGGCAAATTAAGAAACGGGGCCGCGGATTTATTTCAAGACAGGACAGTAGGTACCTTTAGTGAGTTTAGGGAAATTTTAGAAGTTAATTTCGTGCCTAGAAAATCGGTCGCACAACTGAAAACAGAGCTAGAAGACTGTTTTCAGACAATAGATGAGTCAGTTAACTCATTTGGGGATAGGATAAGTAGAAAATATGCTTGTCTTAAATTAGGAATCATGAAACGATATAGCGTTGAACCAGGTTCTATGCTACAGGAAGCTGAGGAAACAGCTCAACGGGTATTTATCAGAGGATTAACGTCAGAGACAATCAAACAACATATTTTGGGACAAGATTATAAAAGTTTTGCAGAAATATTTAAAGGAACGAAACGTTTTGCAGAACAATTGGATTTAGTAACAACAACACGAAGAATTAATCACGCATATGAACATAGTGATTACAAAATAGAGAAAATATTTGGGGAACTAGTTACTTTATTAAAAAATAACAAAATTGCCCAAGTACCACATAAAACAACAGTGAACAACACTGGTCCACCAACATTTAGGAATAATTCCTATAATAATAGAATTCCTAATAGGACTCATTACCCCAATAACAATACTAACCAATTCAGTAGGAATTCTAATAACCATAACAATCCATTTAGACAAAATCACGTAACAAATAACAATCCTAGGCCCTTCCAAAAGAATATAGAAAGAAACGGTGGACCAATTAATTGTTTCAAATGTGGGCAACCGGGGCATATTAGTAGAGACTGTAAGAATAATATGCGCTCGTATCAGATAATTAAATGTAACCTTTGTGGAATAGAAGGACATTATGCAGCTACCTGCAATGTAAGGAGAAACGCCGCTGCAAAGGTAAACACTTTAGCTAACGACTTGTGGTGTGATCGTCGAGGTCATTTAGAACTAAATTGTTCTACAAGACAACGTTACCAATCAAGGGGTCAAACTAACGCGGGAAACGACAGGGGAGTGGCGCAAAATACCCGTGCACACTCCTAAAACAGAATATAGGGGCAGGTCCAAAATTATCAAAATTACCAAACATTGGACCTGAAACTTTAGTCACATTACCGTTAGACATAAGTAAAGAAAAAGAAGTAACATTATTAGTAGATACAGGCGCCCAAATCAGCTTGTTAAATAAAAATAGTTTAGCTAAAGTAAATACTATAGATAAGAACAGAAAAATGAAAGTAAGATCAATTCACAGTGAAAGTAACACCATGGGTACTTGTACAGGAACTTTTTTGACTCCTAGTAAATTAAGTTGTGAATTCCAGGTAATGGACGATAATTTCCAATTACAAGTGGATGGAATCTTGGGAAATGAATTTTTAACAGCAATTTGTAACATAGAATGGCCAATGCAACAGCTACGGTTCCCTATCACAGAAATAAATAAAAAAGAATTTATCGTACCACTAAGTTTAAGACCAACAACAACAAAAGAACCAGTTAACAATGAAATAAAACAAAATGCGATATCGTCAGAAGCGACGATAAGAAGTTTTCATAAGGCTCCAGTTTTCGAAACAAATTGTAGTACCAAGGCTGATAACAAGGTGATAACCAGTAACAGCGAAAACTTGATTGAATCAGTCTGTAAAATCGAAAACAGTTGTAAAGTTGAGAACAATTTCGAAGGAACTGATCATTTGATTTGTATCAGTGAGGCTGATAACAAGTTTAATAACATAAACAGCGATAACTTAGAAAATAAAAAATTAACAAATGAGAACACTGCCAAAGGAATTGATCAAATGGGAACACCTAAAAAAAAACAAAGTAATGGTAAATTCTATGAGATAATTTTTACTAAGAATGAACCAATATTTAACACTTCAAATAATGCAATTTTAGAAACAAAATTTTTGGGAATTGTGAACAATAGCAAGGAAACTAATCATGTGAATTATTACACTAATGCTGATAACAAGGTTCCAAATTATTGGACCAGCAACAACGAATACTTAGGAAAAATAATTCCAGTACATGAAAACAGTTTCAATGATATTGTACAATTCAATGTTCCTAAACCATTTCAAAATATAAAAAATAAAAAAAAAATGAAGAAGAAAATGAGATAGTTAATGAAAAATTAATAATTGTTAATGCAGTTAAAATAGAGGATAAAAATGTAGGTAAATAAATAAAAAAATTGATGAAGAATATTTAGAAGAAATTAAAGTAATAGGTAGAGTAGAACAAATAATTACAGTAGCTTGTGATAAGGTAGGGGAATTTTTATATGAAAGTGGAGAAATTCATCCAGGGGTATTTGTAGGAAATAGTTTAGTTAAGGCTAGTAATGGACAGGTACAGATTAGTATAATAAATGTTAATGAAAATGAGGTTATAATAAAGAATCCAAAAATTAATTTGAAGCATATAGAAGATTTTGAAATTTTTGATATTAATGTAAATAAGGAAATTAAGAATTCAGAAAACTCAGAGGTGTATGGAGAATTAAAAACACTTTTTGCGGAAGAGTACGCAACATCTGAGAATTGTCCTAGAATGGAATTACTTAAGGAAAAATTGGAATGGGATAAAAATTGGAATGATGAAGAGCGATCAGCAGTTGAAGACATTTGTAATGAATTTAAGGATATTTTTTATCTGCCAGGTGAACATCTAGGTTACACAACGTCCATAGCAATAAAATACAAATAAAGGAAGATAGTCCACCAATAGCTCAAGCTAATTACAGGTTACCAGAAGCACATAGGAAAGAAATTCAAGAACAAGTAGAACAAATGTTGGATAATGATATAATTCAACCCAGTCGAAGTGCTTGGAAAAACTGCTCATGGTCATTATGAATTTAAAAGAATGCCATTCGGTTTGACCGGAGCACCGGCCACATTTCAAAGATTAATGAATTATGTATTGTCAGGTTTACAAGGACTAAAATGCTTTGTTTATTTGGATTATATAGTAGTTTATGGTCGAAATCTTGATGATCATCAGCAAAAACTAAAAACGGTGTTAGAAAGACTGAGAGAAAATAACTTGAAACTTCAACCAGAGAAATGCAAGTTTTTAAGGAGAGAAGTAGTTTATTTGGGTCATAAATGTACTGAAAATGGTGTATTACCACCGGACCCTGAAAAAATTAAATGTGTAGAAGATTTTCCCACACCAAAAACTACGACTCAGTTGCAATCTTTTTTGGGACTAGTAAATTATTATCCTACTAGCACGCCTAATCTAGCACAAATAGGTGAGCCGTTGTATAAATTGGCTACTAAAAGTAAAAAATTTGTATGGGCACCGGAATGCCAAATAGCATTCAAAGAAGTGAAGAAATTATTGGTGGAACCACCATTACTGAAATATCCAGATTTTGACAAACCATTTTTATTGACTACAGATGCATGTAACACTGTATTAGGTGCGGTATTATCGCAAGGTGAAGTAGGAAGTGATTCACCAATAGCCTATGCTAGTCGAATATTGAACAGTGCCGAACGTAACTATAGCACAATTGAAAAAGAAATATTGGCTATATACTGGGCAATAAAAAATTACAGGTGTTATCTGTTCGGTAGGGATTTTATTGTTTATACTGATCATAAACCCCTGATCAGCGAATTCAATAAACGAAACCCTGAGGGTCGACTAAACAGATGGAAAATGCGTCTATCTGAATATTCATACAAAGTTCAGTATAAACCAGGAAAGCTAAATTCAAATGCTGATGCACTTTGCCGTATCCCATATGATGAATTAGAAGAGAAAAGTAAGGAAGTTACATCAGGAAAGGTAAATATTATAACTAGAGAGCAGGCTAAAGCTAATCAAGAGGAAAAGGTTGAGGTAGAAACACATGAATCCGATACAGAATCAGAAATAGACGAAGAGGGGTCGGAGATTAAGGAAAGCTCTGCACAACGCATAGAATTAACTGATCCAGAGGAAATTAAAATCATAATAAAGGAATACCATGACACCCCACTAGGAGGACATTTTGGAGTCGTGAAAACCTATAAAAGAGTGAACAGATTTTATTTTTGGAAAAATATGCTTATGACTATAAGGAAATATATAAAAGCATGCCCTAAATGTCAAAAAGGAAAACGAAGTAAAGTTACAAAAATGGGAATGGCCATAACAGATACGGCAAAGAAACCGTTTGACAAAGTGTATTTGGATTTAGTAGGCCCTTTTCCTATTACCAACAATGGTAACAAGTATATTTTAACATTTCAAGATGACCTAACCAAATTATTGGATTGTGTAGCAATACCCAACATGGAGGCAGTAACAGTAGCAGAAGCTTTTTATCAACGAATAATTCTGAAATATTCAGTAATTCCAAAAAAGCTAATAACTGACCAAGGAACTAACTTTACTGGAGAACTATTTCGAAAATTGTGTAAATTGTTAAAAATTAAAAAGGTTCAAACCACTGCTTATCAACCCCAGTGCAATGGTTCGTTAGAGAGGCGACATGGTCCATTGGTAGAATACCTACGTATTATGGTAAATAAAAATACACAGAGCTGGGATGGATGGTTAGCAGAAGCAGTTTTTTCACATAACCATAACCATGAAGGAACGAAATTTTCGCCACTTTACGCTTTGTACGGATTTTGTGATCCCCTACCTACAATAATAAAACAAAAACCTGAACCAATTTATAACTATGAGGATTTATGCTCCACAATACGTTACAATTTGCAGACTATTCATAAAGCTGTGAAGGAAAATTTAATAGCCAGTAAACTGAAAACGAAAAAATATTATGATAGAAAGGTAGCTGAAGAAAAATATTCGAAAGGAGATCGTGTATTGTTAATTAACCCTAATAAGGCTAACAAACTAAGTGCAGGTTGGCTAGGTCCATATGAAGTTGTGGAAGTTCCAAACTCTTTAAATACTATTATTAAAGTAGGTAAAAAGCTCAGAAGAATACACAACAACAGAATTAAAAGATGGACCGACAATTAGACAAATAGTTTTTGTTTATTAATATTAAGTGTGTGGTATACAACAAATTATAGTTAGAATTACAGTCTAGCACAAACTATAAAACTTTAGATAGTATATTATTATGGAAAGTTAGTAAAAATATAGCAACCTAACATGTTATGAATCATCAATATGTACATTTTATATTTACAATTCGATTTAGTTTATACCGAGTATTTTTTTTAAATTTACAAAGCAAATAAGTTACATAATACACTACTTTACAATAAAATTTAAACATATAAAATGAAATAAAAACAGCAAAACAAACTCGGTTTATTTTTGTATGACTATTTAATTTGTTTGTTATTATGAAAAAAGTAAGGGAAAAAGAAAAAGAAATGATAAATCTACTCACGGTTTTTCCTGATATCTCCAGTTTAATAATGAGTTTTTTTCAATTCATAAGAGTTTCCAGTTTAATATTTTCCTATTTTTCATATTTAATATTTTCTTTTTCCATTTCATGAAAATTCCGTTGAATTGCCTAAAACAAACAAAAAATGTTTTAAAAAAAATTTTTTTTTGGGAAAAAATAGTAAAATGAAATAAAAATAAAAAAATACTAAGTATTTGTTCCCTCCACGTTTGTATCACATCATATGTTTTAATTAATTAAAATCTGTTCCATACATATTTCCGAAAATAATTGTTTTCTAAAAGTCTCAACATATTTGCGAAAAGTTATTCATTAATATTAACTAAAACATCACCAGCTGCATACAATAATTTATCATGTGTTAGCACAATATTTTTGTACTATGTAAAATTGTTGATATAATGGTTTGATGGAAGAAGTAATTTTTCTTGAAGAACTAAAAAAAAAATATTTTAAGTAACTTATATAAATAAAAGAAATAATAATACCAAATGTATTCAAAGTCGTTATCATCTCTCGTTGTGTACAAGTCATTTAGCCAAAATTTAATTCTGAAAATAAATAAAGCGATTACAGTTTTTATGTTTTTTTTAAAATAATATGATATTTTCCTAATATGTGATGTGTATATTTATAATTTATATATACAATAATGTTTCATTTTTTTTAAAATATTTTTATGTTGATATTAATTTTTTTAGCCATCTTATAGTAATATATTTGAAAAATATACGATAATAGTAATATATTTGAAAAATATACGATGGTTTATATTTTTTAAGTATATTTTTACGTTGATATTAATTTTTTAGCCATCTTATATTCTATATATAAAAAAAAAAATAACATTACTTGTTGATATTCTTATGTGTAAAATCACTTGTTGACATACTTATGTGCCACATGTTCCATACATCACAATAAATGTGAAATGTCTAAATAGTGGAACGAATATGTAAATTTTTGGGTTATAACAAATTCTGTTGAATAAAATTTATGCTTAGTGCAACACTAAGTTCAACGGAATGTAAGATTCTAGGGAATTTAGAGAAACAAAGGGTAAAATAAAAAAAAAACAGGATGCGAAATTGAGCAAAACAACTTAAAAATAGGAAATAGGAACAAAATTATTAATCTAAAAAAATAATAAGACATAATTTGTAGTTTTTATTTTTTAAAATTTTTTTTTTATTTTTATTCTTCTTGTTTTTGCAAAAATTATATTTTATTTTTTTATATTGAATTTTTTATTTTATAAAATTTTATTACAAATCTATTTATGTTATATTAATTAACAATAATAAAAAATATATTTTATTAATTATTTTATTAAACTGCAATCAAATCTGAAAATAATAAAAACAAATTTAGTTTAGATTTAATTAACTAAAAATAAATTACTTACTATAATTTAGTTAAAGCCACTTTTTTGTGGCCAGTAGATTCGTAATGAGCCTGTCTATCCGTTTCATTACAAAAATTTTTGGTGCATAGGTCACAATCGTACCTATTAATTGCACGCACAACTCGTCCCGGACTTGAAGCCAAAATTGTAATCCATATTGATTCCATTATTTTAATAAACTTTACGTTTTAAGAATTAATTGTCAATTAAAGGCATAAGACAATTATAAATTTCTTTAGTAAGATAATTATGAATTTTTTTAAATTTTTTTTTAGCCCTTTTTGCATTTTTTTTAAAAAGAAATTAATATACGTAAAATAATGCATTATAAAAAAACAGACTATGCATTAAAGAGATAGAATTACAAAGTATTTTTTAGTTTCCCAATAGAATAATTTTGTTAGAATAATAATTATAATGGGAATTTTACAAATAATTGTGTTATTGTTATTGACAAATTTGGTATATTGCACTCCAGTTATAGTCGAACAAATAAAAAACACCGATGTATTATTTGAAAAAATTGGAACAGTTATCGACATCTACACATCTACACTAAAATGCAGTTAACTACAAATGAAGAAATGAATGATTTTTTAATTTCTATTACTAACCAAGTAGATAATACATGTTTAACACTATTACAATATACACAGAAACACGTACATGTGATACTTTCAAAAAAGAGATAAACTTATGGGTGGACAGCATTACTAAATCAACTACGGGTATTAACCATTATTTTAGTAGAAGAAAAAGGGGCGCAATAAATATAATAGGGTCGGTCTCAAAAATGTTATTCGGGACAATGGACGAAAATGACGCAGACAAAATTTATAGTGGGTTAGAAAACTTAAAACATAACCGGGAGAAGGTAATGGAATTATTAGATCGTCAAACAGCAATAATAGCTTCAAATTTTGAATTCATGAAAGATGTAACGGGAAATCTGACTGCACGTACAATAGAATTAGAGGATAGGTTGGGGTCAGTGGAGAAGTTAGTAAAGAAAAAATTTGAAGGAATACAGAACGAAATGAAGCATATTTGGGCTGAAATAGAACATCATAAATTATTTATGTTTTGGCAGAACTTGAACGGGTTCAAGGATTTATATTAGAACAAGGCGAAATTATAAATGCGCTACAACAACACAAAATTCATCCTTCGATCATTGATTCTCAATTATTAGTAGAGGTATTACAAAATATGACTAATAATGATGCCAACATGCATCTATATTCAGCAGAAGTAGTAAATCAACTCGCAAATATTGACTTAGCTTTTTGGGAAAAACAAATAGGAATTCGTGTGTCTATTAATGTGTTAAAAATTAAGAATTTCAACTATACAAAATATACCCATTACCAATATCAGACAACAACGGACAAATAACGATAGTACAGACGGACTGGGATTACATAGCAAATAATTCAGCTAAACATTATATTTATTATACGACTAAAGATTATGCGTACGCTTGTAAAAAAATAAAAATAGCGAATAACGAGTTAATTGAGGTATGTAGACAGTTACATCCAAAATTATTATTGACAAATTCAGAAGATTGCATAGTAAAAATATTTCGTAATTTTGGAGAAACGGACGAATATAAACAATGTCAAAGGAAGGTCATAAAAAATATAGAAAATCATGTTATACCATTACAATCAGAAAATAGTTGGTTATTTATATTTTTAAAAAAACAAGAATTAACTAGTTTTTGTAATTCGCATACATATAAACAAGTGATAGTTGGGACAGGAATAGTTAAATTTATACAAAAATGCTCAAACGTTTTAGGTTGTTTAGAAATACCTTATTTCGATAGGAAAATGAAGCAGGTGGGAAATATGACTCGTTATATTTTAATAAAATACCAACAATAACGCATAATTTTACAGAATCAGAGGAACAGTGGACATTGGACCTGAATGTAACTAGCCACGTAAAACCATTAGGACCTGACGAACTAAGATATGAGTTTGACAAACGTAGTTTAGGAATAAAAAATTTACAGGACGATATTAACAAAGAAAAAAACAGAGAACAAAATTATTTGAAAACCACCACATTGGCTAATACAATTATAATAGAAATTATTGTAATAATAATAATTTTTATTATGATTAAAATAATAAGATGTTGCCAACCACAAAAAAATTATAGATCAGAAGAGACGTACGAACAGCCTATAGAAGTAAAAAATAAAAACAAATAGAAATTTCAAGACCAATAGAATTATCAAGTCCAGTTAAAATAACAGGATTCAATTGTGAATCACCCGCCTTTCCACCGACTAAAACAAAAACTCAAACGTACAAAATTAGACAAAAAAGACAAAACATAATTAAACCAGACTCACCTATATCCTGTTATGTTATCATTCAGATAAATTGTTGCATATAAAATATAATTTTTTTAAATACATATATAAATACATATTATACAAAAATACATACATACTAACCGTTTTAATTTTTATAATACATATCAATTTTTTTTCTAAAATTAAAATATACAAAAACACATTATACAAATATACATACATACAAACCATTTTCATTTGTAATTTATTTTGGTTATTATTCGACCGAGCCCGAGCCTACCAGAAATCCTGTATAGGTGAAAGTTTCCAACAACATACCGTTGGAAGTGCGAAATTCGGTAAAAATAGAAAAGAAAAAATGAAATAACCAGGATAAATTTTTGCTGAAAAAATATTACATTAATAGTAGACTAAAGGGGAAGGAAAAGTATATAAAAATAAAGGGTATATAAATAATGAAATAATAAAATAATGTAATTTAAATAATGTAATAAAAAAAATTTGTTTAGGCAGTGGTATATAAGTAATTTATAATTAATGTAATAAAAATAAAAAAAATATAAAAAATAAGACAATGAAAAAATAAATAAAAAAAGGGTTGTAATTTAAATTGTACTGTAATGTACTAAATACAAATTTGGTAGTAATGTAATAAATAAATCATTTTATAATGTAAGGAAATAAATATATATAAAATAATGTAATAAATAAATAAAAGTAATAAATATTTATAAACAATATAAAAAAAAAACTTTTTAAGGAAAAAATGTAGTAATAATAAATATACGAAATTTATATAAATGTATAATAAAAAAAATTGTAGTTATAGTAGAAAAAAAATCGTATATGAAAATTTTGTTTAAAATTGTTATAAAATGTAATTAATTTATAAAAGTTTTTTTTGTAAATGAATTTAAATTTGAATTTAAAATATAAATTATCTAAAATGTACCTATAAAATGTAAGAAAATTGTAAATAATAAATGATCAATTAATCAACAACTAAGACCGAAGACCCTTTAGTACCTAAAAAAGACTTATTTCTTCAAAATAGTCCTTTTATCTGGGAAAGGGAGGTATGTGGTGTACCACATGGTACACCCTGTGATAAAATTTTGAAATGCAACATGGTGCACCATGTATTTAATATTTTAAATAAAATCAATTTTGTCAAATTGATAAAATTAATCAATTAAATATTATTTATTAATTAATTATTAATTTAAATATAAAATGCTTAATTAGCAATTTTGCTCATTAAGCATATTGATTAATAAAATATTTTATTTATTTATTTATTTCTGCCAATAAAGTATTTATAACTTTTTTAGACAACTTAAGTAGACACTGTACATATGTATTTATATAAAAAAAAAATTAAAAAATCAAATCAAAATAACAATAATAAAAATAAAAATTTATAAACTAATAAACTAAATAACAAGAAAAAGGAAAAAATAATAATAATTAATAACTAAAAAATTGACTTAGCAATTGTGAATGGAACGAAATTAAATTTAAAAGTTTTGTTTTTAACATTTGTGCCGACATATTAAAATCTATGAAATCATAATGGCGGTTAAATTCCGACATTAAGCTATTACAACCAGAATATTTAAAGTAATTAGTCCGGGAGAAATTAACATTAAAAAATCGGTTATTGCGTACATTACAAGCAGGAACATTTATGTTACACAAACTTAACAATTCACAAGAATCAACATCATATGATAACAGACGGAAAACAAAAATAATTTTTGCAACACAGCGTCTTTCAGAAAGTGTATTCATATTTATAAGTTTTAGACGAGATTCGTAGGACGGCAAATTATTCACATCACTCCATAAAAAACCTCTTAGAGCAAATCTAAGAAATCTTTTCTGGATTGCCTCTATGCGACTAATATGAATATTATAATACGGACACCATACAATAGAAGCATACTCAAGTATTGAACGAACAAAAGAAACATACAATGTTTTGATTACGTACGAATCAGTGAAATCACCAGCATACCGTCTAATCATACCCCATGTTCTATTGGCTTTATTAATTATGTAATCAAAATGCAAATTGTATGTTAATTTTGTATCGAGCAATACACCAAGATCCTTAATACAAGTAACACGAGACACAGTTTGTTCACCAATTGTGTAAGTACCAATAAACGATACAGTTCGACGGGAAAACGAAATTACGGAACATTTACTAGCATTAAGAGAGAGCTGATTCTTATTACACCAAAGATAAAGTTGAGCCAGAGCTGCATTAAGATTACAAAATGTAGCCCAGTCTTTACCTGACATATATAATTTAAAATCATCTGCGAACATCAAAAGCTCATAAAAAGGCAAAAACTTAATAATATCATTTACATATACAATAAATAACAGTGGTCCTAAATGACTTCCTTGAGGAACGCCAGATGGTACGGAAATTAGATCAGAAACACAGTTACGAAAAAACACAAATTGACGCCGATCAGTCAGGAAAGAAGAAATCCATTTAACAAAAATAGGAGGAAACCCCAATTTATTAAGTTTAAATATTAACAATTTGTGGCTTATACGGTCAAACGCTTTACTGAAGTCAGTATAAATTGCATCTACTTGATTACCTTTGGCAATTTCAGAGTTAATAAAATTTGTAAATAGAAGCAAATTAGTGACAGTTGACCGTTTCTTCATTAAACCATGTTGTTTTTCACTTATTAATGGCTTAATATGAAAATAAAGGTGACCTGTAACCAAAGCGTCAAATATTTTTGGTATAGCGGATTGCATGCATATACCTCTATAATTGTCAATTTTATTTCTTCTCCCTGACTTAAAAACAGGCACCAGAAACGAACTCTTCCATACAGATGGGAAATATGCAGATTTTAAAGATACATTAAACATATGACACAATAAGGTATGCAACGGAATAGCACAGTTACGGACAAAACCAGACGGAATACCATCAGGACCAGGTTTAAAGTTGAAGTTAATATTATTAATATATTGAAGAGTTTCAGCAGAAGAGATCAAAATTTCATCAAAAATTATTTGAGATGAATTGCCCATAAAATTGAAAAACTTTTCATCAATAACAAAATCATTATTAACATATACAGATTCAAAAAACGAAGCAAACAAATTACAAGTAGCTTGTGGAGTGTCAGTACGTTTATCATGTAAAAAGAAAATAGAGGGAAAACCATCACTTTTATTTTTATCATTAATAAATTGCCAGAACTTTTGAGGACATGATTAAATACTATTTTGTATATTATTAATGTACAAAAAATAAGCATTGGTAAATGCTATCTTGAATTCTAATTTCAATTTACGGTATAGCCTAAAATCAGTATCGGACATACTTAACCGCCATTTTCTATATGAACGATTTTTTTGGATTTTCAAATATTTAGTTATGTCATTATTCCAGGGGCACATATCGCGATCTATATTTCTATTAGAGATCAGTGGAACATATTTAAGAATGA
Source organism: Rhamphomyia laevipes (assembly GCA_963920725.1). Taxonomy (NCBI): domain Eukaryota; kingdom Metazoa; phylum Arthropoda; class Insecta; order Diptera; family Empididae; genus Rhamphomyia; species Rhamphomyia laevipes. The sequence goes on from OY987255.1 coordinate 34,854,436, forward strand.
CACCATTGATTCTTTTATAGAATTCAGAACACAAAACATTTAAGTTATTACAAGATAGAAAATGATCCCAATCATAATTACTAAGTGCATTACATATATCATGATAGTTAGCATTTTTAAAATCAAAACTAAAAGAATGTACAGTTTCACAATCATTTAAAATATTTAAGTTACAAAAAGATTAATTGCAGGATGATAGTTATCTTCTTTAACCAATGGTGCAAAACTTCTAGAAATTGCACTTTCATCAGAAATATTTGAAAAAACAAGATCTAATGTACGACTTTGAAATTTTTTGACAGGATTCAGTTGCAGTAATCCAAGAGATTGCATTGTGTCTACAATTGTTGTTTCCACTGTACTAATTGTATTTGTAGGTCACAAAAATGTACAGTTAATATCACCGGAAATCCAATTAATTTTAGGTTGATTGAAATCACCGAAAATGTAAATTAAGTCAGTACTAGACATTAAATCCACAACATATCGGAAAGCATCCAAGTATCTAGTTATCTTCAGTAAATCACTAGCAGGTGGAATATATGCAGCTACAATATACATATTGGTAGAAGAAGACAAATTAATTTTACTGCAACATAATTCAATATCTGAAAATGCATTCATTGCAACATCATTCACATTCCAAGAACTTCTAACGGCAATTAAAACACCACCAAGGCGTTGATGTAGGCTATTTTCTGAAGATCTATCACATCTATTAATTATAAAATTAGAAGGAAACAGAACAGCATTATTAATAGAGTCGTCTAAACCAGTTTCAGTTAAAACAACAAAATCAACAGAACAGCAAAACATATTAATAAGAAAAGTATTTGTCTTCGTTCTTAAACCTCTAACGTTTTGGTAGAAGAACGAAGATTCATTAAGTTTTTTGGTTTTATACCAACGTTGACTTTCGGCGAAAACTCTCTAATTAAGACAACAGGTGGCCAGAAATTAGTATCTAATAATTTCTTACCTATAAGTCCTGTAGTGTAAATTTTAAAAGAAGATGATATTCTACCTGTCAAGTTCTCTCTAGTTAAACATTGACAACGAGTGTTGCCAATGTCAATACCTTTACTGTTAATATAACTTGTTACATCACTTGGCTTAGTACCATATTCAAGTCTTGATAAAAATACTATGAAAGGTGGTGGTACTACTTTCAAAGTACACGTATCATTAACAAGTTCAACCATTTGATTTGCTACAGGTTGAGTACAAGCATCAGTAGTAGAACCAGATGAAAGAGGCAAGTCCGGATTTATAGTTGTTACAACAATATCATTTACTTCAGTAACCACATTTACTTCGACAACGTTTTCATGATTATTGACGTCAAGTAAGTCAGTTTCAACATTATCATCAACTTTATGGTTACTATCAATACACGTCGCTGAATTTGATCGAAGTATACGTTTATCAATATTTTGAATTGATAATTGTTTAGCTTTAGAATGATTCACCAACTTATTTGATTTTTTTTTAAGAAGTTTATTATTTATAGTTTGGTCCATATTATCTTTTCGCATCTCAATCGAAGATTTTAATAAAGCCTCAAGAGATGAAATTTTCGTATTAATTTTATTAGTAAATAAATCAAATTTTTCTGAAAGTTTACGTTCGACACTAGAAGTTCTATTTAGGTCAACCGGAATAGCTCCATTGTCTTTCAGCCATTTATTAAAATTAATACGATCTACAGGACACAACCAAATAGCAGTACCATCAAGCTCTTTAATGCGAAAAAAATCATCATCACATATGTCTAAGCATTTACAGTGGAACCAGCGCTGACATAAACCTTCACAGTAAAGCGCTTTAACGTCGTCGCCATCATCAACAACAATATTGCATTCAAGGCAACAAGCGTCAATCTCACAGTTGCTGGGGGCAAACATATTGTTATAAATATGTCTTTATGATGTATAAACAATAACGAAATTGTAAATAATAATATCAGCAATAAAATTGCAAATAATAATATCGGAAAAATGTTAATTTTTTCAAATTTATATTATATAATACTTTGTAAATTAATAAGTTATTACTCAAATTGAAAATAAATGTAAATAGAGTAAAATTTAAAAACTTTAAAAATATTAATAAAAAAAATAATAATAATGTATGTATGTGTAAATAAAAACTGTTAAATCACTAAATAATTAAATAATAAATTTAATAATGAAAATAAATTTTATAAATGAAACTAAAATAAAAAGCACTGTATTAAATTCAGAATTAATATATAATTATTTAAAAATAAAAATTCATAAATTGTTATAATTAAAATAAACACTATATGATAAATAAAATTATTTGAATATATTGGATAAACTGTTTCTATTATTGTTTTCTTTATTTTTTTATTTATATGAAAATTACAGAATTATTTTAAAAACACCAGTAAAAATAGTTATTTTTAACTATTAATTATATTAATAATATTAATAAATTCAATTAATGTTTTTAAAAAAAAAAAAAAAAATACTTGAAATAAATATAAAGAATAATAATAAAAAAAAAGTTTAAATAATTAATCCAGATAACAGAGCGCAAAAATAAACAAGTTAACAGCTTGACGACTTGAAAAATTATTTCCAATATTAAAGGTGAATTACCTAAATGCATTTAAAAATATAAGTAATTTGAGATATGCGTCCGGTCAATCAATAAAATCAAATCATATAAATAGGGTAAAAATCGATTAATATTTAAGAACAAATTCGATCACCAGAGCAATAAGTTGTGATTAATTGATAAATTATTAAGAATAAAGTTGTACTACCAACTGAAATTAATAAAGTATATAACAACAACTGCACTGGTTTTACTTCATTGAAAATAGGTACTCCTGATCAAAACCCCCACCAGTGGTAAGGTTTTGGTCACCATAAGCAGCAAAAGCATAAAGCAGATCAACGGTATGTGTGAATATACCACAAGGTAAACACAGAAACCACGACATATTGCGCAGCCGAGTGTCGGCAAATTAAAAAGGAAGTTTTTGATATAGAGTTAAGTAATAAAATAATTTATAAAAAAATTTCATTTTAAGTGTTATTGCTAGTTTGATCCGCTGTTTTGCTGTTTTTACGGTGACCAGAAGTTTTCAGGCATTTAGTATTTTTGTAGTTAAATTTTAAAATTATATATATTTTTATATTATACACGTATATACTATATGTATTATATTTATTTATAATATTCATATTACATATAAATATAGTTTTCATATTATATATATCATTTTCTGGTCAAATTAGTCTATTTACACATAAAGATAGTCTTTAAAAATATAAAGATAGTGTTTTAAAAAATCAAATTAGTCTTTATAAATTTCAAGTTAGTCTTTTAAAATTTCAAATTAGTCTTTTTACATTTAAAATTAGTCTTTTAAAATTAAAATTTCTGTGTTTTAAACCTATTATTTAAGTAGAAACAAATAATATTATTTTTTTTTAATTTTGTTCAAATTAAAATTTTATGAATAAGAAGCATTTAAATTCACCCAAAAATCTTAACGATATTTTTTAATTTTTTTTCCCAAAAGATAAATGTTTTGTTCGGCAGCTGTTAAGTGTACCAAGAGACCATAACTTGGTAAATGCAATTGCACAAGGTGTTTCAACATTGACCGATCAGGATTGTCGAAATTATTATTTAAATATGACGCTAAAAATACCAGATGCTATTGCTGTCGAAGAATTACATTAAAATTATATTATCGCTTAATAAAATTTTAATTTGAACAAAATTAAAAAAAATAATATTATTTGTTTGTACTTAAATAATAGGTTTGAAACACATAGAAATTTTATTTTTAAAAGACTAATATGAAATTTAAAAAAACTAACTTGAAATTTAAAAAGACTAACTTGAAATTTAAAAAGACTAACTTGAAATTTAAAAAGACTAATTTGAACTGATTTTTTAAAAGACTATCTTGATGTGTAAAAAGCCTAATTTAATCGGAAAATGCTATATATTGTATATAATTCTCATATTATTTTTTACTAAATATATGAATTTTTAAATATATGCTATAATGATAAATGAGATAGATTACTTATTGGAGCATCCATTTAAATCTTCATCATAAGAGGTTAAGGTTAAAATTAAAGAATTAGGATTACATCAGCCAATCGATTTTGTTTTGTGTTGAGGAACCTGGACACTAAATTCCAGTTAACGCTTTGAGTGTAGTACCTCATGTTAAAGTGGAAACCTGCACAATGTCTTTTCTTAATTTCAAAAAAAAAAATTAGCCCATCCAGAATTTTACAGCACGAACCGCCACTGGTCTAAATCAAAATTTATATCCGCAATTAAATTAAAGTGGTTAACACTAGCATACGCACAAGCTATGTCATCTGCAAAAGCTGTATTTTTAGATTTAAATTCTTGTTTTAGTAGTGAATTAATAAAAATTAGAAACAGAATTGCGCCCAATACTGAACCTTGAAGTACACCAATTTTAATAGTATCCTAAAAAAAATAAAAACAAAATATTCTATAATTGAATAATAATTTTGTTTACTAAGAAATACAATATTATCAAAACAGTCAAAGCACCCTTTAAAGTAAAACCCAAGAGTAAAATACACGGCGACACTGTATTAAATTCAACGCTATTTCAAATTGTACCCCAATGTCAATGCATGTGTGAACAAAAATTATCTAAGCGTTAATTGTTTTGACAAACAAAATAATTTTATGAATGAAAAATGTATTATTGTAGTTTTTAAAATACGTAAAAAATACCAAGTAAATGTTTTTTTATTATATGTTTGTACGATTTATACTAAGAAAATTTAAAAAACCATTTTTTTCCATTGTACCCCAAATTTGTTTGGGGTACAATGAACACACACATTCCATACACACACATTGACATCTCATTCACTGAACTTATTTTATCGCGATATTTTAACTTTTCTAAATTAAAAGTCTTATATTTTGATTACCAAAACTAACAAAATTACACAAGGAACATTGAAACAATTCATAAAACATTTTTAAGCCGTCGCTTACCTGTGAAAACAGACACCATAAATTTTTACTTTATCACAATTTCCACAATCTTTAACTACACACTTCATTATATTAAATGTTTTTTTACAGTTTTTATTAATTAATTATTAATTTGGTTTAATAAATATAGTTTTTAATTAATTCACCAATAGTTTTTATTTAATAATTTTAACTTTTAAATATTCACTTCGAACTTGATAAAACAGACAGCACACACATAAACAGAAATATAAATAGCAGTGATATACCATCGCAGCAAACAAAAATCTAGATTTTTTTTAAATTATGCCAAACTTATTGAAAATTGTATAAAAACTAGCACCCTATTTTTATACGCTGGTCACACTGACTATACATATTTATTATATATTTATGTTCAAAGAGAGACGACACTATTTAGTTTTTATATAAGGTGTAAAAGAGTTAAATATAAAAAGAAATTACTTCAATTAAATTTTTACTTTATAGTGTAAAATTATGTACGGACTTTATCCTTTAATTCTTTGATCTGAGCTTAAATACAAACAAAACCAATCATACATAAACCCTCTAAACCCTGCATTATACAATTTTTCGAGTAGTAATTTATGGTTTACCATATCAAAAACTTTAGTTATGTCAACAAACAACGCTGCGGTAGTATTACTACTATTAATTTCACCATAAATATATTCGCAAAAGTTTAATAGAGCATCTTCTGTAGATCTATTTTCACGAAAACCAAATTGTTTCTCACTAAAAAAATTTGTTTTAATTAAGAAATTAATCATACGATTTTTTATGGCTTTTTCAAATAATTTCGAGAAAGTGGATAAAATAGAAATTGGTCTGTAGTTATTAATAATTCTCCTATCACCTTTTTTAAAAAGTGGTATAATAATAATAATAATTGAGTGTATTTATTTTAAAATTTTTTTAGCATATAATATATATAAATTTTTGAATATTAATTTTTAATTTATAATTATTAGTTTTCATTTTCTAATTTTAATTTTTAATTAGTAATCGAGTATCTAATCCTCATCAATCTCAGAGCCAAGCTCCATCTTCGCGTAACCAAGAAAATGGGGCCCGAAAAAGTGACCGATAATTTGTTTGGATCAGCGAAAACAAGCATAAGAAGAGATAGTATTTTATGTTAAAGAGAAACATATATATAGAAAGAAATTATCTTTTTATCCTTAAGCTTGATTTCTTGCACTTTCTCACATGTTGAGAAATATTTTACTATCCGCAATGGATTAAGCTCTGATGTTTCCACCACCGAAAACAAAGCAGATATTACTAGATTAGACACTTACTGCTTAATACAAACAGTTAAATAAATTAAATAAATAAAATAAAAATAAATATATAAAAATTAAAGCAACAAAACATTAAAATTTGAAATAACAAGCTACCACTTACATAGGGCTTCACAATTCTGAAAAAAAGCTACTACTTCCCTATGTCGTCACCTGCTAATTCAAATCATTAAAAAATTAAAAAAAGTAAAATTGTTTTAGAACTAAAGTAGTTCTAAAATTATAAGTACATATATAAATATAAAAATAAAAATAATTCGCTAAGGAAGAACTGAAATAGCGTACCAGCGTCAAAAACCACACAAATTAACAAGTTACCACTAGCTTTAGGCTTCGCAATTCTGTAAAGAACGCTACTACTTCCCTCCACTGTCACCTGATAATTTGGGGCTTAAAATTTAAAATAAAAATAAAAAAAAAGCGTGCTAGATTGCAATTAGCAGTTTGTAATAATCAAAAATCATGAAAAAAAACCATTTGTCAAAATAAATATTACAAAAATGTATAAAAACAAACAAATTAAAAAGGTTACCACTAGCTTCAGGCTTCATCGATCTAGGAAGAACGCTACTACTTCCCTCCACTGTCACCCATTAATTTAAGGCTTTAAAAATTATCAATTAAATATATAATAATAAATCATGCGAATTGCAACTAGTATTTTGTTATAAAAATCGAAATTCATGAAATCGGAAATCTATATATTTACTATATATTTATCTTTTTATTTTAAACATAAAAATAACATACACATACTTACAATTTAAGTAAACATATAATATAGATTTTCATATAACACATATGAGACAAATACATAAATACGTAATTAACAGGTTACCACTAGCTTTAGGCTTCACAGTTCTGAAAAGAACGTTACTTTCCTTCTCCTGTCACCTGTTAATTCGAAGAAATAAAAAAAATTCAAATTAAAGCATGCTAAAAGCAGTTAGTCATAAATCATGCAAAAACCACTTGTCAAGTTATTAACACAAATATAAATTTACATAAAAGACAAAAAATATACATAAATATCTCATTCACTCTTTAATGACTTTTTAAGTTGAAGTTTGCTATAGTTAAAATTAAACTTGTCAGCACTATTATTAACTGCACGAAGCATTCTGGTAATAGGCTCGTTTTTCCCGTAATCGGTACGATGAAATTGTAACTTAAACAGCGCTACAGATCTCAGTGAACGTACATTAATATTAAAACTCATACGATCTAAAATAAAAGGAGATTCGATCATGCCAGAAATAACTTGATGTACAAATACTATGTCAGCTATTTCCCGTCGCTTTTCTAGAGTTTGAAGATCAATAAGTTTGAGGCGGTCGACATATGGCGGTAAGTTGTATGAATCGACCCAAGGAAGCCCACGAAGAGCAAACCTTACAAATCTTCGCTGGACCGATTCAATCCTTTGGATAAGTACCTGTTGATATGGAGACCTGACCTGGCAGGCATATTCAAGAATTGGTCTTACAAACGTCATATAAAGCGTCCTAGTGACATAAGGGTCAGAAAACTCTTTTGACCAACGTTTAACGAAACCTAGCATAGAGTTAGCCCTACTAACTAAATTATCAAAATGTGAGTGAAAGTTTAATTCACTATACAAAGAACACCTAAATCCCGAATAACCCCAACTCTAGGAACCAGTTCCCCGTTTAGATAATAATAACGAGGTGGTTGACGTATGCGTTTACGAGAAAATTTAATACTTTGGCATTTATTAACGTTAAGCTCCAGATGGTTCTTAGAGCACCAAAGCGTAAAGTTATTTAAGTCATCCTGAAGGACGTATCTATCAAAGCGAGAAGAAATAAGTTTAGAAATTTTCATGTCGTCAGCATAGATATTACTTTCTGATTGTTTAATAAATAAGGCAACATCATTAATAGATAAATTAAAAATTAATGGGCCAAGATGGCTACCCTGAGGTACACCAGATTTGGCCATAAAAAAATAGGACGGAACGGACCTAAATAACACCCTGTACTGATGATTATTTAAATAAGACCTCAACCAACACAAAAAAGTTTGTGGAAAACCAAGAGCTCGAAATTTAAACAAAAGAACACTGTGCGAAAGTTTATCGAGTGCTTTACTAAAATCAGTAGTAATTGCATCAATATCATGACCATCCTCCAACGCATTCAGACTACTAGAAACAAATTCAGTTAAATTGGTAGTCGTCGATCTGCCTTTCAAAAACCCGTGTTGTTTCGGTGAAATCAAGGATTTACAGTGAAAGTAGAGGGTATCATAAACAATACTCTCAAAAAGTTTAGGAATGCATGATAGCTTAGCAATTGGCCTATAGTTACTAATTTCCGCTTTGCAGCCCTTTTTATGAACGGGGATAATAAATGAATCCTTCCAGAAACTTGGAAAAATCCCCAGGGCCAGAGATCTTTGAAAAAGCGTTGTAAGAGGCTGCGCCAGGCTACCAATACAATTCTTTATAATTATGGCAGGCAATCCATCAGGACCAGATGAGTAATCATATTTCAATTTACCAATTTTTTCGACAACACTATCTAAATTAATATTTACAGAAACTAGAGAGGTCTGAGCGTAATTATTTAAATAAGAGAAGTAGTTTTGGTCAGGTATAAAATCATTATCAGTAAATGCTTGTTTGAAAAAATCCGCAAAGAAATTTGACACAACTTTAGGATCGTTTGATGAATGATTTCCGCATTTCAACGTTGATGGATAACCGTCAGATTTCCTTTTACAATTAATAAATTTCCAGAAATTTTTCGGATCTGAAATAATATCAAATTGCATGTGACTTAAGTAGTTGACATAAAGACATTTTGATAACTCAGAGAATTCATTTGATACGTTAAGATATGCCGCAAAAACAAAATCTCATTTATTTAACAAAAACCTACGCCATAATTTATTTCTATTATTCCTTAAGGTACGAAGTTCCTTATTGCACCAAGGAGGTGATGAAGAAGAATTTCTAATGATAGAAGTTGGAACTGATTGTTCGATGCATTGAAAAATAATTGAATAAAAATTAGATAAATTTACATCTATGTTAACATTTGCATTAATAATTAAAGCAAAGATTACATTACTAAGTAAATAGTTTAATTTGACGAAACTAGTTTTACGAAAATTATAACGAAAGGAATTAACATTAATATCATCAATATTGCCATTTTCATAAGAAAAAGTTAAGGACAAAGGAGGATGATAAGAATCAATAACGAACAGACATTGAGAACATTCATCTACAACACAGTTGTTAAAATATGTTGTAAAAATAAGATCAAGTTGACGATTTAAATTATTTTTTATATTACTAATCTGAAAGAGGCTGCAATCACATAAATTATCTATAAATAGAGTTTCAGTTAAAGACGTTGCATTGGATGCAACATAATATAAATCTTCATCCGATTGAACCCAAATCAGCCGAGGTAAGTTAAAATCGCCAACAATTAATAAATCATCGAAACCCTCCATAGTAGAATTCAAGAAATCAACAGCATTCAAGAATAGCTGGTAAGATTCAGCGAGACTAACAGGATGTATATAACAGATCAAAACGTAAATGCTTCTACGCCCAACAGAAATCCTAACACATATTAATTCAACATTACTAGTATTAGGAATATCGACGAAAGTAGCATCGTAGTTATAATGTACCGCAATTAGAACCCCACGACCACCACAATTATAACCATCTTTACGAAACACATTAAAATCAGCCGAAAAAAACTCATTATCATGAAAACCATCAGTAAGATTAGTCTCAGTTAATGCAAAAACGTCAAAAGGAAGTATTTGAGAATTTAAATATACTTCTGTAGTTTTAGTTCGGAGTCGCCTTACATTTTGATAGTAAAGGGACAAGCATTTTAGTTTGTTGGAGTCGCAACCGGGGTTTGTAAATATATTTTAGAATTACCTGATCTAGTCGGTATAAATTCCTTAATAAAAATGTCATTGGGCCACGAATTATTATTAATAAGAGTAGAAAAATAAACATCAGGAGCACTGATCTTGAATGACGCTACATGAGAATTTGGATTACTAACTTTTTGACACTTAATAGTGTTTATATTCATGTCCATAAAACGGCACTTGATATATGATACAACCTCCTCGGACGTAGTTTCCGGATGAAAACGCGAGATGAAAATAGTTTTAGGACGAGATATAACACGTAAAGTATGAGGTGGGAGAATTGGTGTAGCAGACTCCACAGACTTTAAAGGTGGACAGACAATATGTAAAGATGGACCAACATACTCATTCGGCAATAACGAAGATGTAGGAAGTGGTGAAATTGGACCTACAAATTCCGACGACTCTAACAATGAGGGGCAAACAACTACAGATTCCGTGAGTGCCTTAGTATTTTTATTTTTAGATTTTCTAGATTTCTTTTAAGAGTTTTTCTTAATTTTATTTTTTCATTCTGTCAGAATTTCATCATGTAGAGAGATTTGATTAATACTCTCAGCGCCGTTAACTATAGTTTCGCCGTTACCTATTAATGTTTCTTGATATATTAGTGTTGGTATTTGAGTATCAAAAACCTCAGCCGAATTTCTTTCAAACTGAATAGCCTCACTACTTTGTTTAGCCGAAAAATTGTCCAAAATTTCTTTAAAGTTAATTAAGCAATTGGAGTTAAAGGTATCGAAATCGTTCAATAACTTAATAACTGAACACGAAATTTCTCCAGAATTTTGTTCAAGATTTTTATTGATGTTATTAAGGCAATTAACGTTTGAGTTTAAATTTTCGGAAATTACTTTAATTTCAGTAGAAGTTTTAATTAAATTATTTTCAATATGAACTATCTTATTATTTAAAGGTTCATGAAACGAAGTGTCGTAATTATTCAATAATTTATTAGTTTTTGTAAAATTTTTATGGACGTCAAAACCGGCAATGGAACGCGTGTTGTTGTCAACCGTTTTTTCAATTTGTTCCGATGCGCTTGCTAAATCGCTGACATGATTTAATAGTAGAGAAATTTTATTTTCTATACTAAAAATCCGGTTACAGTTAAGCTCTACACTAGCCTTAACAGAATCAACATTGCCCAAAAGGGTTGAAATCAATTCATTATTGGTTTTTAATAGTGAAAAAACGATATTATTTTTACAATCAACACAAAGAAAAGAATGACTTTTTGCAAAATCATTTCTTAACCTTGCGGAAGCTTTTTCAACTGAACCACTAGCAGAAATGCCGCAAAAACAACACTTCAAATCCATAATAATAATAATAAAAAAATAATAAAAATAATTAAAGTACTAAACTTAAACCGAAATTAAAAATGACCGCACTAGGGATAATAAAGAAATGACCGCACACGAGTTAATGTACAATAATATAATAAAAACAAAACAATAGAATATAATGAAATAAAAATTAATAATACTTAACATAGGCAAAGCACACAAAATAATACAAACACAATTTTAAAATACACTGCACAATTATATAAATATAGAATTATAGAATTCTCTCGAGAAATTAAATAATAATAAAAATATAATATAACCGTAAGACAAAAAATATTAGTTTTTTTTGCTAGAAAGTTATATTTATATATTATATTAAATTTAACACTTAAAAACTAAATTAAAATAAAATTTAATTCTTAGAATAAATGCAAAACTAAAAAAGATAAAAGATAATTTCTAGTTAATTAACTTTTTAAAAAAACAGTCAAAAAGACAAAATTTAAGTATTTTAAAGCTAGAACAAGAAAACACGTCAAGACACTTTAATTAGTCGAGAGAAACTCATTAATTCATAATTTATAATTTTTAATTTTTAAATTTTAATTCTTTTTTTTTCTTTTTTTTTTTTTTTAAATTTAACACATTGCAACATTGACATTATGTCGTCTGTTGGTTAGAGATTTAAAATAATTCCTATTTAATAAAAGATAGTTTTTAGAAATTAAATTCATTAACTAATTCTTTTCTGTACCAGAATGCTGCAATAGCAAATTTGTACAATGTATCCCATTTTTGCTCTGATTCCCCATCTAAAATAGCTACTAATTCGTTTTCTTCCAGTGTATCATTTTTGAAGTATTTTTTTCTTATATTTTTTAAAATTGGACACCTGCCCCCAAAGTGCATCACATCTTCTTCCTCATTTAGATTACATAGTGAGCACATCCTGCGACACCCCGTCCGAATTTTATCTGCATTCAACCCAATTAGTCCCGCTCTGATTTTAAATGTCCATGCTATTTTATGTTTATTAAACTCGTCGGTGAAATATGTATGTCCTTTGAACTTATTCAACTTTTGGTATATTCCGTGCGTGCTATTCTGAGCCATTTGTAAATTTTTTTGAATTTGCAAATTTCTTAAAAATTCTAATATAGTTTTTATATTTTCACTCCAAATTTCTTTTTCATTCGCAATTTACCCAGCTTATAACTGCATTTACGGCGAGCTTTTGCCATTCTTCAAACCAAAAGATTTTTCTTGCTACTATTTTTTTTGATAGAATATACGGTAATTGTGATACGTCGTATTTAAATAGTGTTTTTTTTTAATATAATCTTGATGCAATTTTAACGTATATGTATGCATATCTGGAAGTCCGGTTTCCAAGCTGATTATATAGTTTGGTGTAAAGTCTGGTAGTCCGAATATTTTCTTTATAAAAAACCGTTGAATTTTATCTACTTCGTTGAAACATGCATATACCTGCGCTGCGTAGCTATAAATTGCTCTTCCTACTGCTTTAAATAAGCTGTATTTGGCTGAAAAAATAATTTCTTTTTTCATCATGAAAGTTTTCCAGGAGTAGTTTAGACAAGCTTTGGCCGTTAATTCCCTTTCGTTAAGATGTTCTACGAGAGATAGTGTAGGTGTCATAATTATTCCCAAATATTTATATCTATTAACTTGCTCTATTTCCTCTCCATTAAAGTACCATTTTTCATTTACAGCCGTTCTACCACCCTTTCTAAATATCATAATTTTTGATTTTTCAAGGTTAACCTTGAGGTTCCATATCTTACAGTAATCTTCTAATTTTTTTATCATTTTTTGTAGAGTATGCCGATCATCTGCCAGTATTATAGTATTCGCATACATTAGAAGTCTAATATATATATTGTCCACGAACAGGCCACCGCCAATAAATTCATGAAGGTCATTGATAAACAATGCGAAGAAAAGCGGACTCAGTAAGCATCCTTGTTTAACTCCCATTTCCGTTTCAAAGTACTCTGATAAATCCTCCCCATCCCAAACTGCCGCGATTGTATTTGAATACAGACTTTTAAGAAGATTAATAAATTTTGTTGATATTCCCATACAGGTTAACTTATAAAAGAGTGCTTTCCGATGTATACAGTCAAATGCTGCTTTAAAATCTACAAAAAATCCATAAACTTTCTTTTTTTCACTAATTTTTATTTTGATGATACTAAACAAGTTGTATATATTATCCACAGTCGAGGAGTTTTGCCTGAATCCTTCTTGGAATTCATTTAATATTTTGTTTTTTCTTTCCCATTTACAAATTTTGCATAATTCCTATTAATATTTTCACAATGCAGTCCATAAATGATATGCCTCGGTAATTTTGTACTTCATTTACATCTCCTTTCTTATATATTGGAAAAATAATATTTTTGAGAAAGCTATCGTCAACTTCTCCACTATCTAGCATGTTGGAGTAAATCTTAGCCAGTAACTTTATAAAATTTTCTGGTGCGTTTATAAATACTTCGTACGGTAGTCTATCCTTCCCGGTAGCTTTATTTATTTTAACTTTATTCAGCATTTCATAAATTTCAGTGCTAGTTATTTGCTTATCTAGATCCTCATCGTGTAGCAAAGGTTCTGCGTATTGCATCGGAGACGACAGTAACGGCGGATTCAGCAATTCTTTAAAGTATACTTTAAGTTTTCAGCATTTAATTGTGCTCCTATTTTAAATTTCCTATTTCTTAGTTCGTTTGCAAGTCCCCACCAGTCTTTGGAATCCTTTATCGTGTTCAATTTCGCCTCTAAATTTCTATAGTAAGTCCTTTTCTTAACTTCACAGATTTGCTTAAACTTATTGCGATAATTTTTATATTCTTTTTTTACTCTGAAATCATTTGTTTTTCTCCATTTATTGAGTAAACTGAAAGATTTAACTCTGGCATTATAATATGCCATATCGAACCATTTTTGATTATATTCCATTGTATTTTGTTTGGACTGATTTCCTACAGCTTGTTTTATCATATTTGTTAAGTCATTTGCCGTTATATTTTCGTTATTAATGTCCAATCATACTTCATACTAACCGGACGTGTTTAAAATCGCTCCGTAAAATAAATAATTTTCAATAAATAATTAATTAAATAATTTCCTAAATAATTCATTATATTGCTGAAATTAACAATTTACATAAAAAACCTAATAAGAACCAAAATAAGTGTCAATATAAATATATACCATAAAACATTTGCTGAATTGGCTTGGCATATAAAGTTTAATATTTCTAAGTTTAATAACTGAAAGTGAACTAGATTTTTTTTTTTTTTTTTTTGTAATATGAGTTTTAAGTGTGGTATGGTATATCAAATTGTGTTGCATATGACAACACAATGAAGTCAATTACCTGCAATAGCTGTTGGAAAAAAAAAATTTCATGCCTTATGTTTAAATATACCCAGAGATGTTAATTTATCATTTCTAGCAAAATATTACATTTGTAATGATTGCCAAGACTATCATAGTTTGCTATCAAAGATGCACGATAGTTTGGCTATTGGTATAAAAGATCTAAACGAAATTAATGCAGGGTTGTTAAATAAAAATGCAACCGAATTTAATTCATTCTCAAAAAGCTTTGAACATATGGGAAATTGTTTTGATAGTTTGATTAACAAACTTTCTTCTTCTGACAAAAAGCAATTCTCACTTGTTCATGAACTATTAAATAATTTTAAAACTGAGCTTAAAAGTGATATGGAAAACAATTTTCATGAGCTTAGAAGTGATCTAAAACTTTTATTTGGAAATAGTGCTAATATTGGACATACACAGTGTTATAAGTCTAATGAAAATATTTCTAAGTATGTTGAAAAACAACTTGAAAAGTTTGAGCATAATCTGGACAGTCATAGGGATAAAATAGCTAGTGTCATTTTAAATTCGGGTAGTAACACAAGTAGCAGAAGTTATTTTAGATAATATCGGAATTAATTGAATTAAGAAATGACTTTAATATTGTAGAAAACAAAATTGACGCGCTTCTAGATACTGATATGATCAAAAGAAGTATAAATAATAATATTGATTCGGATAATAATAATATAGATAAAATTAATAATCATAGTGATTTAAATTCTTATATGATTCCTATCAATAATAACACTAATGATAATAATGATAACAATAATATGGTTTATGATAATAATAAGAATGATAATAATAGTAGTAGTAATAATAATAATAGTAATAATAATAACAAAAATACAAGTGAAAATAATTATAATCTAAACCATGAAAAATCTTTATTTGAAGAAATGTTAGATTGCACTAATAAATCTTGTCCCGATGATATATCAGACGGAGCTAATGCTATCCCGGATGATTCTGATGCTATTTCTCCACCAACTGTATTCAAGTTTGGAACAGAGTGGCTGAATTCAGACTGGAAGGAGAGATTACGGAAAATTAGTCTTGCCAGTGAACTAAATGAAGCACCCAACAGATCAACTTCATCTCAAACAAATGAGAAACCTAAAAAGAAGCAGCCATCATCTAAAATTAATAAATCATCAAAAAATAAAAAAATTAATACTAATTAATTATGATAAAGGCGATCTTGGTACCTATTACATCAAAGGAGCACCTCCCAATTATAGTGCGTCATCGATTTGTAATTTGTTTGCGAGCCAATTTCATATTGACAACAGCAGATGCAAAATGGTGTCATTTCATAAAGCAAAAAATTTCAAATCCTTCAAATTTCTAATGCAATTAAAATATGAATGGTTATTTTTAAATAATCAAGCTGACACTTTAATTGGGATAATTTGCAGCTATCAAAATGGAAACCAAGTAGTAGTAAGCCAAAAATTAATATTAATAGTAATATAAGTCACAATGAAAATAGTAATAATAATTGAGGACTAGATTAGAATGGTTAGAACTCATCCAGATGCTAGGTTCAATAACTGATATCGAAAATGAAACCACGCAGATCACTAGTGTGCTGTCAGAATCGTTTAATATAGTTTCTCCACTAAGGAAACCTCATTGTAAGGCTAAGCAACCTTGGATGACAGGAACCTTATTGGATGAACGGAAAAATGTAAGGTCGCTTTTTAATAAAGCAAGAAATCGGAACTCGAAAATTTGCTGGGAACAGTACCGTAGCGCTCTAAAGAATTTTAAGAAAAACTGTAGGAAATATCAGAGAGAGTCGTGGGTAAATTTCACGGAACAAGTAGAGGGCGTGAGTGAAGCGGCTAGGATGAAGAAGATTCTGACCAAATCACATACGCAACCGGAATTACTGGAATATGAAAACGGTAACAAAACTAAATCAATGGATGATAGTTTAGATATTCTTATGTCGGTAAACTTTCCAGGTTGTCTTCAGAACGACGAGGTGGAGGAGGGCACCTCAGTCACAGTAACGAACGAATCCTTTACATTTTAAGTAGTTTAATCACTGAAGAAAAGGTTAAATGGGCAATTGATTCTTTCAAGCCATTTAAATTACCGGGAACTGACGGGATATATCCCGACCTTTTACAGAGAGCAAGGCCTTCATTAGAATGCTTTGCATGTTATTTATAAGTTGTCTGGAAATAGGTTATATTCCAAAACGTTGGCAGGAATCAAAATTAGTTTTCATTCCTAAACCAGGTAAAGGTAGTTATGCGTCTCCCAAAGCATACATACCTATTAGTTTAACTTCTTTCTTACTAAAAACTTTAGAAAGAATTATCGAACAAGATATCAGAGCTGTAATTACAGCCTTGGGTTTCTCATCGTCTCAACACGCTTACTGCAACAGCAAATCTGTTGAATCTGCTCTGCATCAGGCAGTACATACAATTGAAAAAGGTCTCAGCAACAGGAACATGATTTTAGGCATGTTCATTGACATTGAGAGCGCTTTTAATAATGTTAAAACTGAATCGATAATCACTTGTTTGATGAAAAGACAAATAAATCCATGCATTATTAGATGGATTTCTTTTGTACTAAAAAATAGAACCTAGATTGCAGAATTCGGGGGTTCCTCAAAAACTGGTCGAGCACGTAATGGTACACCACAGGGTGGAATTCTATCTCCTCTGTTATGGTTGCTCGTTATGGACGAGCTCTTGCAGGATTTTTTGAGAGCAGGGTACTCTATTATCTGTTATGCAGATGATCTAGCTATACTGATTACCGGTAGATTTGAGTCAACTCTCGCCGAGCTTATGCAAAGTGCGTTAAATCTTGTTTCCAACTGGGCTACAAGAAACGGACTTAAGGTAAACCCGGAAAAAACTGAGACTTGTCTCTTCACGAATAAACGTAGTAAACCCAGTCTTATACTACCAAAAATTGGAACTACATCAATTACTTTAGTTGAAAGAGTAAAATTCCTAGGGGTAATTCTTGATAAGAAACTTAATTGGAAGTACCACCTCGAAACCAAGGCAAATAAAGCAATCACAGCTTTCTGGGCCTGTAGAGGTGCAATTCCAATTGGGAAAGAATGGGGTTTGTCACCGAAGATTATACATTGGCTTTACACGTGGGTAATTAGATCGGTTCTTACCTACGGATCCCTGGTCAGGTGGAAATCCCTAGAAATTGGATCTAATCTAAAGATTCTAGAAAGAATTTAGCGGCAATGTTGCTTAGGTATTACTGGCGCCACAGCTAGTACACCTTGGAAACCATCCTAGGTATGCAAAGTATAGACCTCTTTGTGAAATATACGGAAACCATCCTAGGTATGCAAAGTATAGACCTCTTTGTGAAATATACGGCTGCTAACGCAGCTCTGCGGTTGAAATTAAATAATAATATGGTAACATCAGGTTCGCCCACACCCCATGTTACAATCATTCGTGTGATTGAAGCGTCGGGTTACAAGCTGAATATGTCTAATGATTACCTTCCAAATATGACAATATTTGATGAGGGTATCATAACAAGAATACCGTCTAGAGGAGAGTGGGAAAACAGTTCACCTATTCCCCTAAATAGCACTGTGCTCTACACTGATCGTTCCAAAATAGAATCAGGATGTGGTGCAGGAATTTTTTCTGTCGATCTAGATCTGAGCGTCAGCATCAGATTAGAAAACCACGCCTCAATTTTCCAGGCTGAGATTGCAGCTATAAAAGCTGCCGCTGAACTTATGGTAGAAACTAATCTGTGTAATAAGAATATTGTGATTTGCTCGGATAGCCAAGCAGCTATTAAAGCACTAGAAAACAGATCGATTAATTCCAAATTGGTTTTTGAATGTCGTACTATCCTTAGGCAAATGAAGGTAAATAATAATAATTTGCTTATCATCTGGTCTCCCGGTCACAGGAATATAATGGGAAATGAGAAAGCGGATGAATTGGTAGAAATGGAGCGATAGATAGCAATATCCCAATCTTCCAGATTGGTTACCCAGTCAGCTCGATTAAAAGACTGTTGAAACTATGGCTTGTAGAACAGAATACGTTAAAATGGGTTGCGCTGAACAGTTGTCTTCACACCAAACTGTTCTGGAGTAACCCCAATGCTAAACAATCAAGAAATATTCTGAACATGACTAAACTCATGCTCAGACTGTACACAGGAACTGTCACGGGGCATTTACTATTACGTAAACATGCCGGGCGACTCAGAATGACAACTGAAACAGCTTGTAGAGGCTGTTTTGTAGAGGCTGCAATTCCTCATAATATAACTAATAATACTAATAATAAACCAACTTTCCTTGACCCATTAGTACCTCCAAAAGTTAAACACACTATCACATCTGCACACAGTTCCGAGGATAGATATTTACTTGGACGTTTAACAGACCGTAGAATATTGGAGGACATTCGTATGTATCTAGCATATTTCCACAAACAACCACAGGACATATGTGTAGATGGTAAATCTGGAATTAGTATCCTAGTATTGATTCAACAACAAGGACTTCCAACAGATGTTGATGCTCTGAAATCAATTTATTATAGATACCACAACTTTTTAGGTTTCACTACTGAACAAATTGATACAGAACTAACTACATATGAATCTCACATAAATTCAAAACATATAGCCACCCTACAAAGAACCAGAGAGAATCAGGACAAATTTTTTTAAACCAAAAAAATCATTTTACATCCCATTTCTTTAAACCTAACGATCACACTTCAAATATAAAGATCCTTTATCACAACTGTAGTGGTATACGCGGAAAAGTAAAAGATCTATTTATTGAGGCAAAATCTTGCCAATTTAATGTAATAATCATTACAGAAACCTGGTTAAACGATTCTTTTAAAAATGAAGAAATCCTTGACGTCAATTGGACAATTTACAGGTGTGATAGGGATTATAATACTACTGGTAACTCTAGAGGAGGTGGTGTCCTTAAAGATATACATAATAGCCTTACAAGTGATTTAGTCACTACTAGCTCATCATCTAATTTTGAACATAAAATAGTACGGTTGTACATTGGTAATATTTATATATATATTGGTGCTGTATACATACCGGCTAATTCCAACGAGTCCTATTATGACGATCTTTTCAATATATGCCTATCGGTTAATAGGTTAGCAAGAGAAATGGATTATTTATACTTTTTTGGCGACTTCAATCGTCCAAAATTAAATTTTATAATTGACGAATCAGATAATAACTTATTACCGATAAATTTCTCTAATGAAATTGATTTTAAACTTATAAGCACGTTCTATGGCAACGACCAACAACAAATAGTTACAAACCCTAACAGTAATAGCAAATGGCTGGATCTTATATTTATAACAAAACAATTATGACAATACATCTTATAACAATTATGACAATACATTCGTTAATCTTGCCAATGACGAAGAGAACTTATTCTCAAATACAAATCATCATTCAGCTTTAGTGGTCGAAATTCCCACCATAGAAAATCCCTATACCTTATCTTACAATAAATCAATTGTGTATGATTTCAAAAATGCTGATTTCAATAGCATTAATACAGATCTTTCTTTAATTGACTGGACAAGCATTTTATCAGGTTTTGATCTTGAGTATGCAGCTATATTCTTCAATAATATTATTTTAGAATCTATTAATAGACATGTTCCTAAAATAGCAAAGAATAAAAAATTATCTGAACCATGGTTAGACCAAAACCTACAAATAATGAGAAATCAAAGGAACAAAATTTAATAGATAATATAAAAAAATAAAACGTCGTGAATATATCGGTGAAATTTTAAAAAATAAATACAATAAATTATGTTCAGAATTCTCGAAACTTTTACGCAAATCATATGATAATTACGTATTAAAAATTGGTGAAAATATTATACAGGATCCCAAAAAATTCTATGATTTCGTCAATCTAAAACGGAAAACTTCAGGGTACCCGGCCTCTTTGAACAGAAATACTACTCATTCAACATGTCCCAAAACTATTTGTGACATGTTTGCTGAGCGTTTTCAGGAAGTCTACCATCTCGATTCTCACCCCACAACAACAGAGTCCGATCAATTAAATCACAATAACAATATAAACATTGATGGTGATGATATATTGAATTCTTTGCTAAATGTTGATTTAAAAAAGAGTCCTGGTCCAGACTTGATTCCAACCGTATTTCTATTAAATTGTGCCCACCAATTATCATTGCCTTTATATCATATTTTTAACAAATCATTATCAACTGGCATGTTCCCATCTTTTTGGAAGTCAGTTTTAATTCCAATTCACAAAAATGGTGATAAGCTAAATATTGATAATTACAGAGGTGTTGCAATTTTATCATCAATTCCTAAATTATTTGAAAAATTAGTTTGTGACAAATTAACTATCCTGATTGAGCCGACCCTCAATGAACAGCAACACGGATTCAGAAAACTTCGTTCAACAACAACTAACCTTATGGTTATGGTATCAGACATAATTCAAAACAAAAAATGAAAAAAGAACTACAAGTCGATGCTATTTACACAGACTTTAGTAAAGCATTTGACAGAGTCGACCATTCCACTTTATTGAAAAAACTGGAAAATAAAGGCATAACTGGAGCTTTACTTAATTGGCTAACATTATATCTTAGTGATAGATCGCAGTATGTCAAATTTCAAGGATTTATCTCCAAAAAAATAAATGTCCTATCAGGTATTCCTCAAGGGAGTCACCTTGGTCCACTTTCTTTTAACATTTTTATTTCTGACCTTTCTGAAAAAAATTCGGATACTGAACATTTATTTTATGCTGACGACTTGAAATTATATCATGCTATTTCCTCTCCAAATGATGCAGAGTTTTTACAATCTAAATTAATTGCCATAGATGAATGGTGTACTCAAAATAAACTTCATCTCAATATCTCCAAATGTCACATAATTACTTTCTCACGAAAGAAAAATTTATATTCATATAAATATGTAATTAACAATATGGAGCTCCCCCGTGTGAACAAACTTACAGACCTTGGTGTCATTCTAGATAGTAAACTTAATTTTAATAATCATTATGATAGCATTATATCTAAAGCCAACAAATCATTAGGGTTTATTAAAAGAAGAGCTCGTGAATTTAAAAATATATGGGTCACGACATCTCTTTATTGTTCATTCGTTCGTTCTATTCTTGAATATGCTTGCCCAATATGGAATCCTATATTTCAAGTACATAGTAATAGAATAGAATCGATACAGAAACAATTTCTTATATTCGCTTTAACTAAAAGCAAATGTTAAATATCTAGGCGTTATTTTAGACAAAAAATTGAACTGCAGATCGCACCTAGAAGAACGAGCTAAAAAAGCCTATAGGATTTTTGGCATGTGTCGGGGCGCGATGGGAAAGAAATGGGGACTACAACCGGATATGATTCGCTGGCTCTACACCAGTGTCGTCCGCCCTACTCTTTCCTATGGATCTCTCGTCTGGTGGAAGGCGATTGAGAAACTCTCCAATCTTAAGTTGTTGGAAAAAGTTCAACGTTCTTGTTGCCTCAGTATTACTGGCGCAATGAGAACAGCATCAACAGCAGCACTGGAAACCATTACGGCTATCCACCCAATTGGGATCCACATCAAAAAAGTTGCTGCGGGGGCTGCATTGAGACTTCACTTAAACCAGGCATAGACTCTGCAGGTTCTTCTGTACCTCATGAGTCTATCCTGGGATTTTTGAAATCCATCATACCCAATGTTGAGAAACCTAGCGATTCCCAGAAAGAAACCTTCCTGGAATCAAACGTAAAACTCAGTATCCCTTCTAGAGCTGATTGGAACACTGACATAGTGTCTCAAACAGCTGGCCTGTTAACAGCATATACCGACGGCTCCAAAATGGGAAACCTGACTGGCGCGGGTATGTACTGTGAGGAATTAAATCTAGAAAGGTCTATTCGCTTGGAAGACCACGCCACAGTCTTCCAAGCAGAGGTGGTGGCAATTAAAGAAATCTGTAACCACCTTCTATTAGAAGGAACCCCAGATAGGGACCTGACAATCTTCTCAGATAGTCAGACTGCGTTAAAAGCGGTGACATCCTATACAACCAAATCCAAGCTGGTCCAAGAATGTAAACACAGTCTTAACAACCTGGCGCGGTCGAATAGAGTCACACTGAAATGGGTTCCTGGACATAGCAATATACCGGGAAACGAAAAAGCAGACGAGCTAGCGAGAAAGGGATCGCAACTGGAGGTCATCACGACCACAGTTGGGGTAGCACTGCAGACTCTTAAAGCGAACCTAAAACGATGGGCCGACGAATCTCATCAACAAATCTGGCTAGCTAGTGATATCGGCCACACCACGCGGTGTCTCTGGGGCATCCCGAAGGAGAAAGTAACCAAGAAATACCTGCGGCTCAACAAGAGCTCGGTATACCTGGGCACTGCGATCTTAACAGGTCACTCTATGTTGCGGGATCATGCCTACAAAATCCGGCGCTCTGAAGTGCACGTCTGTAGGGGGTGCGGTGAGGATAGAGAGACTACTGAACACTTCCTGTGTCATTGTCCCTGCCTCATGCACCTACGTTATAAATGCTTTGGTGCCTATCTCCTGAACGAACTGAGCGAAGCGGGGGTTCATGGATGGCAACAAATCTGTAAATTCGGAAAAGATAGCGGATGGCTCACAACTGCCACGGCGGGAGTGACATGAAGGTTCTTCGCACCGAGGGGTACAATGGGCCTAGTTCTGGCCTGAGTGCTTGAGTCCTTCACGGACTCCCCTCTCTCAATCCATCCATCCATCCATATTCGCTTTAACAGACCTTCACAATCCAAGATATTACCTCAACCTCCCACCACACAGATAGACTAAATTCATTAAATATGTTATCCCTAGCATCAAGAAGAAATTTGTTGACTTCTTGTTTTACTTTCGATGTCCTGAATCGTGATATTAACGTTGAATTTATTTCCCAAAATATAAAATTCGTCACTAATACAAGGACAAACACGACAAACTAGGACTCTATTTGAGCAAAAGCATCGGGAAATTGAATCCTATAAATCGTTGTTGTGTAATTTTTAATAAATCCGATTCAGTTTATTCAACTTCTATGATGAAAGTAACATACAAAAAGCTCATTCATTCCATGCTATCATAATGACTTCTGTTGTATAAAATACAAGTCACCCTGTCTTTCAATTACTTGTGCAATAAACGCACTAATATTAATTCCCAAAATTAATATTAGCAATTAATAACTGTAGCGGAAATCGACTTGCTTAATTAGCACTTTTGCTAATTAAGCAAAGTTGAATGCTCAGGTGATTGAACGACGGTAATGAGACCTTGATTATTATTTGTGACTTGGATTTTATAATTTGATTAATAGAGTTGAGTTGATTCGTAGTCGCGTTGAAGTAAAGTCGGTCTGGATTTTAAATTAATAAAAAGAAATATTAAAAATAACTTAAATAAGATATAAATAAATTGTTACTGGTTTTAAATTAATTATTTGATGTGTTTTATTTATAATTAGAAGATTTCCAGATTTATATGGTTTATGTTATAACCGTAAGTATAACATTGGCGCAGCCGGTTAACATAAAACTACGTTTTTATGTAAGAACTTTCGTTCGAAATTTGAATACGTTTTGCCGTCGGGAAAAATTCTGGAATTTTCATTAAAGTAATATATAATAAAACACGAACAATTTACATTAAAATAATACAAAATAAAATAGTGTAATATAAATGGTGCAACAATAACTTAAAATAAATAAATACATAAACATTTATTTAGTTTTTTTATAAGACATATAATAATAAGTTAATTTAAGTGTATCATATAATTGTATATAAGAAAAATTGACATTGAACTGTAATAACTCGGTAATATAATACGTGTATATTATAATAGAACAATTATTAATGTGCTGGAATGTTTTGATTTTTTTTGTGTAACCTATATTCAAAAATAAACTTTGCGTGTAAGTGTAGATGTATGATTAATTATATTGGGAAGTAAATACAACATGTTTGATGAGTATATTTAAAAAAAAAAATAAGTTTGATTAATATGTTTAAAAAAGGTTTGAAGTGGTAAAAAAAAAATTGTATGATTAAATAAGATTTATAGTTGGATAATTTTATATATGATATCAAACATAAGATAAACAGTGAAATTTTTATATAGAAAACTAATAAAGTGATAGTGATTGAAAATTTAATAGAAATTTTAAAATATATAACTAGTATTAATGTTGTTAAATATAAAAATTATTTGTGATAATAATATTTTTTGTTAAATAGTAAAGTAAACTAGAAAAAATTACCGGGTTTATTAAATAAAATATTAGAATAAATTAATGATTGAAAAATTGAATAAAATTGTAGTTCGTGTTATGTGTAATGAATGAATTAAAATTTTAAAAATATTATTGGAGAAACAGTGAAAAAAAAATTGTTTTTTTAAGTTATTTAAAATAAATAAATTTAAGTGTATTTTTGTTGAAAAGATTAAACTAGTTGTGATTTTTTTTTCTTGAGAAAGTAAAGTAATTATTTAAATACAATAATAAAAATTTCAGATATTGTAAAAGAAGTGTAGTAATAAATAAATGATAAATAATACGTTATTTTTTTTATAAATAAATAGAGTTCGTGGTTTAATATTTCGAAAAAAAAATTATAATAAAATATAAATAAATAAACAAAAATAAATAATTAAACAAATAAAAAATAAATAATAACAATTCATATATATAAATAATTAAACAAATATAAAAAAATAAATAATAACAATTTAATTAAAATTATACATAATAAAATATTTTTAATAAATTTATGGCACCAGTTACCCGCAGCAACAAAAATAAAGAGAAGAAACCAGTCAGTGTTGCTGCGTGGCTAAATAATACTATTTTCAATAACAATAGTAAAAGCAAAGAATTGGGGGAAGAAGACATCAGCTTTGGAAATTCGTCACTAATTGAATCAACTCCGAGAGCATCTATTCCAGTACCAACGCTCAGTGAAAATTACAGAGGAAGATCTGTTACTTTTGCTGAAGATAATCAACAAGAAACATCATCATTTAGTGACGAAGAGTACGAGCCAATAGGAGCAGTGGGAGGAGTGCAGAGTCAAAGAGGTACAAATTACGTTAATACAAATTTTGAAAATTTAGACAAAAATCAACATAATTTAAGTTTCATTAATAATAGCAACATAAAAACTAGGTCTAAGTTAATAGAGATAGAATCGAATATAAAGGATTACGAAATGGATCAGTTTAAAAAACAAGGAGCTGTACCCCGTACTTTAAATAACAATTTAATAGGGAATAATAATGATAATTCGCAGGAAAATAATAGGGAACCTCTTGAAAATCCTTTAAGAACGGGTAACACTAATAGATTAAATAATGTTGATTTAGGTAATATACATGATAATAACAATAACAGTAGATGTAATTCAAACATTTTATCCAGAGACCAGACATATGATCTAGGTATGACGGTAAACAGTAACAATCAGAGCAACACGACCATACCATTAGAACGGGCATATCGAACTTTTTTTCAGGGCGTACCTATTTTTACGGGTGAGGGTGATCGGACGATACTGGACCTCCAAAATTTTGTTTCTCTTGCACATGACGCATACTTCCGAACCGACCAACTTGACAGACCAGTAGTTTTAAACCAAATTATAAGAGGAAAACTACGAGGGAAAGCAGCGGATATTTTCATGGACCGTGTTGTACAAAATTTTCGTGATTTTAAAATAGTTCTAGAAAACGCGTTTATACCGTATAAAGACTTACCACTGCTTAGGACTGAGATCGAGGAATGTGTTCAAATACCGGACGAATCAGTGGAACAATTCGGCGATCGGGTGGAAAGAAAGTTAGGTTGCTTCAAGGCTGCGGCGAGGTATAAATATCCGACCGGTCACGAGGGAATTATTCAAGACGCTGAAGAGACCGCTAGACGGACTTTTATTCGAGGACTCCAATCGGAAACGATCAAACAATATATCGTCGGTCAAAATTCATTAAGCTTCCGGGAAACTGTGGATCACTATTAAAACCATTGAAACGGCTCAGGGATGAGTCAAAATCCCTAAACTCGTCCCTTGGTAGTGTGGAGGAGGGTGGAAGTGTAGCTGAAATTGGTAGTAATAGATTTGAGCCTCTAGTAAAGATTCCACTTGATATCGCGAAAAAACAATCCGTAACTTTATTAGTGGATACTGGAGCTCAAATCAGTTTGTTAAAAAGGGACACATTGGACAAGGACACACTCATTAAGACGGACGAAAAGACGGTAATTCGAACTGTTCACGATCAGAGTGAAACGTTAGGGAAATGCCATGGAAAGTTTTTAACACAGGAAAATTTAAATTGTGATTTTCAGGTAGTTGGCAATAATTGTGAATTAACGGCTGATGGAATTCTAGGGAATGACTTTTTGGCTGAGAATTGTAATATACTTGGACCGGACCGGACGCTACATTTTCCAAAGACGGACAGAAATAAAATAGAATTTAAGTTACCTATAGTTGATAAAAGTAAAATAAATTTCAATAATAATAATAAAACAATTAATTATAATAAAAAACTAGATACAAATTTTAATAAGAATTTGAAACTAAATATTTCTATATGTAGGAATTTTGAAACAGGTTTTTCAGGCGACGAAGTAGACGAAAGGAGAAAAAATGAGGAAATAAATTTAGGGAATTCAAATTTAGGTACAAAATTTTCAGGTGTTCGAGACGAAATAGAGGATGGTGTAGTAGGAGAAAATTATTCTGGAATTGTCATTTCCGGAGCTCTAAATAGTAGAGCCAATCTGGAAATGGAAAATCCCATTATAATTAAGAAATCAATTTCGGAAATTATTGAAATGCCCAATCGTAATATATTAAACGATTCGAATTTGGGAGTTTTAGAATGTAAAACCAATTCTGAATTCAGGGGTGAGGAAAATATTTTCTGGAGAAAGGGTGAAGTTAACGAGTAATCGGCATTTTGTGCAGGAGCTGAAAACAAAACAGTCAATCTTGACGAAATCCAGACTAATAACGGGACACTCGAGCTCATTGATTTCTTGGGTTATGATGAAAACCAACAATTCGAGAAAAATGTTTCAAGTGCTGGTAATAATCCAGCCGAACTTGAAAATATTAGGAATTTTGAGGAGACACCAAATCTTATCGATTTCACAGAAAATTTGCAACCTGTAATTATATCAGCTCGTACTGAAAAAATAATTGAATTAAATGTTGAAGCAACTGGTGATGTTGTTTGTTTAAAAAAGGATTTTGGAAATGGATTATTTATGGCTAATAGTATAGGATCAATACATACTGGTAAATTAATAGTTGCATTAATGAATTTAACTGAAAAAGATATAGAATTACCTGAATTTAAACCAGATTTGTTACCACTGTAGGAGTATACAGTACAGGAATTGGGAGAATGGTCTACAATAAATAATAAAGTAAAATTGAGAAAAAATAAAAGTTAAATGAACGAACCAATAGCACATATTCGCCACTTGTTTAATTATGATAGTGCTGAGCAAAATACTGAAGTAGAACAAAGAATACAAACATTAAAGAAATCACTATGTTCTGATGATGACACATTAAATTGGGAGGAGAGGAAAGCATTGGAAAAAATTTGTGAGGAATGCCACGAAATTTTCCATTTATCAGGTGACAAGTTAAGCTGTGTTCAGGGAATTACGCATTCAATACCCATTAAAACTGATGCGATACCAATAAACAGCAAACAGTACAGATTGGCTGAATGTCACAAACAGGTGATTAATGAAGAGGTCGAAAAGTTGTTATCCGATGACATAATCCAACCAAGTAAGAGTCCTTGAAATGCCCCATTATTAGTTGTACCTAAAAAAGCTGGTGCTGATGGTAAAAAAAAAATATAGAGTTGTAATAGATTTTAGAAAATTGAATGAAATTACCATAGGCGATGCTTTCCCGCTACCCCGCATAGAAGAAATTTTGGACCAATTAGGAGGATCCCGGTATTTTACAACCTTAGATTTAGCCAGTGGTTACCACCAAGTCCAAATGGAACCAACAGACCAAGAAAAAACAGCCTTCAGCACCTCATACGGCCACTTCGAATTTAAACGAATGCCATTCGGTCTGACTGGTGCTCCAGCAACGTTTCAAAGAGTTATGAATTGCGTACTAGCGGGCCTCCAAGGTTTCAAATGTTTTGTGTACCTAGACGACATAGTGGTTTATGGAAAAAATCTGGTAGATCATGACGAAAAACTGAGGATGGTGTTTCAGCGACTTAGGGAACACAATTTAAAACTTCAGCCAGAAAAGTGTAAGTTTCTGAGGAAAGAAGTGGTGTACCTCGGACATAAAATTACGTCCGAAGGAGTTAAGCCTGATCCCGAAAAAACAAAGTGTGTCCAGGATCATCCTGCACCTCAAACAACAAAAGAATTACAATCTTTTTTGGGATTAGTTAACTATTACCGTCCGTGTATGCCAAACTTAGCAGAAGCTGGTACGTAACTTAACAAAATGGCAACTAAGTCGCAAATTTTCAAATGGACAGAAGATCATCAGAAAGCATTTGAAAAGGTAAAGCTGTTATTGGTTAATCCTCCCCTCCTTGCATATCCAGATTTTACCAAACGTTTTAATATAACAACGGATGCTTGCAATTATGCTTTAGGTGCAGTTTTATCGCAAGGCGAAGAGGGAATGGATAGACCAATAGCTTATGCTAGTAGAGTATTGGGGAAAGCAGAAAGGAATTATGCTACAATCGAGAAAGAGATGTTAGCCATCTATTGGGCAATACGAAACTTTCGCATATATATACTTGGAAGAAATTTTACAGTGTTCACGGACCATAAGCCCCTCATATGTGAGTATAATAAGAAAAACCCAGAGGGCAGGATCAATAGATGGAAAATTCGATTGGCAGAATACACTTTTCAAATAAAATATAAACCAGGTAAAAAGAATGGTAACGCCGATGCACTCAGTAGGATTCCATATAACGAGGTTATTGATATAGAATCAGAGGAAAATAATAAAATAATAAAAACTAAATTAACTGATCAAATAAAAAACAAAAAGTTAAATAATAGTGATGAGAAAAATATCAAAATATCAGATAAATACGGTTTCAATATAAATATTTTAACCAGAGGACAGACAGCAAAATTAAAACAGGACAACCAACTGAATGACACACAAATTTTGACATCAGACGAAGAATCAACTGACAGTGATGACGAGAACGATAAAACTGTGCCAAAAGAGCAATGGACAAAAAAGATAGAATTAGTAGACTGGAATGAAATTGGGGAGGTAATAAGACAAAATCACGATACACCCATAGGAGGACATTTAGGGATAATAAAGACGTACAAAAGACTAAGACGACATTATTTCTGGAAAAATATGTTGAGTACAATAAGAAAATATATTGTAAAATGCCCTAAGTGCCAAATAACAAAACGTGGTAAAGTGACAAAATTACCAATGGCTATCACTGATACGGCTAATAGGCCGTTTGACAAAGTGTATTTGGACATCGTGGGACCTTTCCCCGTTACTAATCAAGGAAACAAATACATTCTCAGTTTTCAGGACGATTTGTCAAAAATGTTGGACTGTATCGCATTACCCAATATTGAGGCAACTACTGTGGCACAAGCATTCTATAAAAATATTATTTTGCGTTATTCGATAATTCCGAAACGATTAATTACCGACCAAGGAACAAATTTTACAAGCCAAATATTCAAAGGATTGTGCAAATTACTAAAAATTAGAAAAATAGAAAAAACAGCATATCATCCTCAGTCCAATGGATCATTAGAACGCCGCCATGGACCATTAGTGCAATATTTGAAGATGATTGTGGAGAAAAACGTACAAACTTGGGACGAGTGGCTTGCGGAGGCTGTTTTTACACATAATCATACACCTCACGAAGGAACAAAGTACTCGCCACTGTTTGTGTTGTACGGTTTCTGTGATCCTCTACCTAGCAACTTGAAACGATCGGTAGAACCTCTATACAATAATGAAAATATAGGCAATGTAGTGAAATACAAGCTGCAAACAATTCGTAAAATAGCTCGTGAAAATCTTAAAACCAGCAAATTAAGATCAAAATTCCACTATGACAAAAGATCTAATTTGAGTAGTTATAAAATCGGTGATAAGATTTTGTTAATAAATCCGTGTAAGGACCACAAACTGAGTTTAAATTGGCTAGGTCCCTTTGAAGTAATAGAAGTACCGAACAATTTAAACACTATAATAAAAATTAAAGGGAAATTGCGTAAGGTACATAACAATAGATTAAAATTATGGTCTGACGGAAAAAATAAGCAGTAAATTCATCATTCCCTAAAACTCATCTTATATTTTCAAACAGTAAATTAGTCATTCGCTATTTATTTTATATATTACTCTTTCGACACAATAATAATAGTTCCTAACAGGTATATTCTCTTTATTGTGTGATAAATAAAAATGAAGAAAGGCGGAGCCTATAGTTGAAAGGGGAAGGAATTCGGTAGTGGAAAGACGAAGAAGCTCGACTGACCAATCGGTGGCAGGGAGTTCGGAACGAACGCCGAAAACTACGGATAAGACGGTTTACAGACCAAAACTGAAAACGTTACCAAAAACGCCACCACGACAAGTTCGAACTAAACTGTCGGACAAACACGTAGACCCTCATGTGCCATCTTTTAGGGACTGACTTAACTAAATACACTATAGTTAATTTTTTTATTGTTATCTTATTTTACTCTTCTGCTATCTTATTTTATTTTCTTACTATCCTTTAGGGAATGAATTGTTTAATTCTTTATTATTTTCAATTTTCTCTTAGTTTCAATTTTTAGTTTCAATTTTTAATATTTCATATCAATAGGGTTAAACGAAATGTAGTACATAGTAAGTTACAAAAAGGATTTTCAAGGGAAGTACAGTAAATTCTTTTTTTTAAGTTAAATTGATCCATTTCATATATAGAATATATATACATAAATTTATTTTCATAATTATCTTAGTAAAGTTAATATTTTTTATTCATTTCATAAATTTGTTTAAATAAAAAATAAGTATATACTGTAATTAATAAAATTTTGTTATTTAATTCATTTTTATAATTTGTTATTAGTAATTATTAAACTTTCGTTATTTAATTCATTTTTATGGTTTCAATTCATTTTCATAGTTTAGTAATAAGTAATTAATAAATTTCTGTTATTTAATTTTTTTTATAATTCTGTTAGTAGTAATTAATAAATTTTCGTTATTTGATTCATTTTTATGGTTTTGTAATAAGTAATTAATACATTTTTGTCATCCATTTTTATAATTTTGTTAATAATTTAAATTTCACATATTCATATTAGTTAATTGATTTTTATAATACATTTTTGTCATTAAACTCATTTTTATAATTTTGTTAATAATTTAAATTTTATACATGCATATTAGTTTTGATAAATTCATTAAGTAAGATGATTAAATTTCCTATTAAATTTTTTTGTAATAATATGTTAAAGAGATAATTAATTTTGTTTATAATTTCTTATTAATATTCATTATTAATTTTTTATATATAGGAAAAAAGATTTTTTATCAAATATATTTTTTTGTATCAATAATTTTATATACATGTAATGTACCATAACGAAACACGGATCAACTATACCCCAGTTTCCAGGAAAAAGTCCAATTTTACAAATTGGTCTTTTTCTTCGGGGATTGGGAGGTGTTGTCTAAAATACAAGTCACCCTGTCTTTCAATTACTTGTGCAATAAACGCACTAATATTAATTCCCAAAATTAATATTAGCAATTAATAACTGTAGCGGAAATCGACTTGCTTAATTAGCACTTTTGCTAATTAAGCAAAGTTGAATGCTCAGGTGATTGAACGACGGTAATGAGACCTTGATTATTATTTGTGAGAATAAAAATCAAGGCCACGTTTTACCAAAAAGGGTTGAATTGGATTTTATAATTTGATTAATAGAGTTTAGTTGATTCGTAGTTGATTCGTTGTCGCGTTGAAGTAAAGTCGGTCTGGATTTTGAATTAATAAAAAGAAATATCAAAAATAACTTAAATAAGATATAAATAAATTGTTACTGGTTTTAAATTAATTATTTGATGTGTTTTATTTATAATTAGAAGATTTCCAGATTTATATGGTTTATGTTATAACCGTAAGTATAACACTTCACATCCCGATCACCCTTCCTTTCCTTACGTTTAATTCAGGTTAACGTTTTAAACAAAATTGTAACATTAATATTTAAGTAATTTTAATTTTGATAAATTTAATATTTAGTACTTAATTAAATTTGAGTTAAAGTGTATTATAATTGTAATTATAACAATATCTAACTTAGTATAACATTATAAATGTATTATATTTATATTTATCTAAAACCTTGTTTTGGTAAATAAATAAATAATATTTTCATTGGATTCAGCAACTAGATTTTGTAATTTATTCTTATATCTGATATTATTTCTTTTATTACATTTAATTTTTGGCAATAATTTTATGGTTTTCTGTTCTATTTCACCACAATTCTTTTTAAATTTTAACAGGATTGGCATATGATCCGACCATATTTAATTTTCTACATGGAAACTAAACACATTTTCAATTATATCTATAGATACTGCACATATATCGTTCACTGAATCCCCCATAGATGATATAAAAGTCATATGTCCTTCTTCATCTCCTTTTGTTCTACCATTTAAAATAACCAAGCCATTATCGTTGCTCAAATCACAAAATTCGAAACCCTTTCGGTTTACGGTGGTATCCTTAGATTTTCTTATTTGATAAATATTTTTATTATGAAATGCATTTTCTTCAAATATTTGTGTTTTTCCCCAATTCTTACATTCATCCCCTATTAAAGCAGTATTTTTGATTTCATTTTCTATTAAACATGATTTTAGACTGTTAAATTGCTCATTCCATGTTTCTTGCCCTAGGTATAATGGCACAATGTTGCATAAAGCGTTATTAATTTTGACTTCTATCATCACCCAGTTATCTTTTATAACAAATTCTACTTTTACTTTTTTATTTTCTAAATTTTGCCTATATCCGTAAAGACCACCACCTATAGCCCTGCCATATTTACTATTACGATATGCTGGTATCCAATATAACTTATATTCCCCAAAAAACTTTTCATATCGTTCGAAATGAATTAATTCCACGTGAGTTTCATGTAAGAGAAAAATATCATGTGATTTTATGTATTTAAAGAAATCAGTAAAAAGATTCTTATTAGCTAATCCATGCACATTGTACGATAATATACTAAATAATTCGAAATTTTTTTCATTTAATTTATTCTTATTAACTAATTTAACTATATTTAATTCTATGTTTAATTCTTTATTTAATTCATGTATTTTATTTTTTATATATATATTACATTCTATTTTATCTAAAATCTCACCACAGACGACTACATCCTATTGTTCTCTTCTCTTATTACTTTTTTTCTATTAGCTGCTTAAAATTAAAGCTTACGTTTTCAAAATCCTTATTAAATTGATTGCATAACTCATTTTTTCCATTTTTATTATTACTCATAAGCTCTTCGTTTTTCCAAAAGAAATACTGATTTTCAATTTTTAGCTGATCACCATGTAGTACTATTAATTTTGATTTATCATATTTCAGAATTTCGTACCGTAATTGGGCCATAGCTATTTTTCGTTCCATACCTTCCCTTGTCAGGTCTCTATCAATAGAAATTATTTTATTTTTTAAGTTTTTTTTGCGTTCATTATTTTGCTGACTGAATTCGAATCACCCAACTCTACTAGTGCTACTATTTTTTGATCTTTCGTACCTAACTATCTTATATTCTTAATTTCAATCTCTTCTGCAAGCTTTAATTCATTTTTACATACCGTTTCCACTTCTTTTTTCAGGTTTTCGTTTACTGGTAATAGTGTTCATTTTCTTAGAACTACTCTCAATACGTTCTATCCGTTGACGATCTAGTAACTGTTGCTTTCTGAGTTCCGAGACTTCTGCTTTCAAATCAATATTCTCTTTTTGAAGTTGTATTACACTATTATTTACTGTATCCAGTTTGCTTGAAACTGGTTCTAAAGCCTTTTTCATCATTTTTTCAAACTCCTGAGTCATTACTCCCATCGTAATATTTCCCACAGCTGCGCTATTATCCACATTCGATGACATTTTAAATTTCTTTATATCTTCGTTATCGCTTTCTGGTGAGGTGCTAACCTGTCGATTTCTTTTGATGTTATCTTCCAGTTTGCTTGTTGTAGATATTTCTCTTAATCAGTTCGATTTTCAATCGGTTTCTATTTTATACCATTTACTTTTGAATTGCCGCAAACAACGTGGGAGGCAAAAATTTGTTATATGAATGTCTAAGTATTTGACGCAGCAATTTTCTTTGTTTACAATAATTAATTGTCCACTGGAATCTTATATTAATAATAATTTTAAAGAATTGTAAATACCTGCTATAACAGCTTAAATTTATTGAGTGTAACCAGTTTTTCTTCTAGTAACGTTGATTTTTTGTTTTTTTTTCTAATTTAATGATTAATATTAATGTTATTTCGATATCGGCACCAACAATTATCAATCTATACTCAAGTGGTATAACTTCAGCAGACTTAAGTGTAGATGGAAATTTTCCTAAGTTAATGCTTTTATTAAAAATATAAGTTAAAATATCCACAATATTAAAAGAAATTGAAATTCCATCTTGAGTACAAGAATTCGAATTTTTCAACGACATAATTAACTTATGCAATTCAAAAGGTGTAATGTAGTCAAAATAAAAAGTGTTCATTTGATAATTATCTTCAACTAAACCAAAGTTGCAAGAATTACAATTACTGGAGCAATTTCTAGGAATTGAGTCTTCTGAAACGTTTACAAAATAATTGATTTGCAACTTCTTTAATTGATATTGATAACATTTACATTATCTAAAAATAACTCATAAATTCTATTTTTATCTTGCCTCTATTTAAAATATCATTAACAACCTTCCATTGACCTCTTACATTATTCCTGTTTTTATTAAGTTCATTAGAGTAAAAATTTTCACGACAAGCAGGAATTTCAGATTTTAACTCATTACATAACTTTAAAAAATAATTTTTAAGTCTTGTATCACCGGGATGTTTTAAATTTTTTTTCTTAATTTTTTTTTTTTAAAAACTTTATCAATTAATTTTTCAGACATCCATGGTTTAAGTCTATTAATTTTTTTCCTAATAGGAGGTTGAAAACTACATGCATTTATTTTATTATGTAGTATTATTAGAAAATTATCATAAGCTACAGATGGATCATTTTCAGAATAAACATCTTCCCAAAATTCATTAAAAAGTGAAATATTCAATTTATCAAAATCAATAATTTTAGTGACAGCAAGTGAATCTTTTTTATTTAATTTTTTTATTTGGATATTGTTGAGAAGCAAGCTTGTCATACAGTGATCTGTGATATTAAAATCAAAAGTTGTACCACTATATGAAAATTTTTGATCACAGATGGATCATTTTCAGAATAAACATCTTCCCAAAATTCATTAAAAAGTGAAATATTCAATTTATCAAAATCAATAATTTTAGTGACAGCCAGCAGCGGCTCGTCCTAATGGGCTAAGCCCACCTTAAGAAATGTTAATTTAAACTCCACAAAATATCTTCCAAAAAAAAAAAAAAAATTCATATAAAAAAAAATATTTTCATATTATGTACGATATTTGGTCTGCCTACCCTATAAAATATACGTATTTTCATATAGTAATTATGTAATAGAAATTAAGGAAAAGAAAATGAAAAAATTCTTGCGGACTTAGTCCGAAAAATACATTAAATTTGCTTTGCAACTTTTTTTATATGTATTGTTTTCTAATATACCGCGGTAGGGCTAAAAAATAGTAGCCCATTGCATGTATAGGTTTCCTCTAATATAGAATATATATATAGAATTTCAATTCTATTTTTTCCCATATATTATTTTTCCACCAACGTATTCAAGGCCATATGCATGAACGACGATTTTATAGAAAAAAAAAATTTGTATTGAGAATTTTCTTCTATGCATATAGTAGCGAGAATAATTTATATGGTAAAGCAAAAATAAAAAAAAAATCTCTGAAAGAAATGCGTGAACGACGATTTCATATATTTTTTTTGTATTGAGAATTTTTTTATGTATATAGGCGAGAATAATTTATATAGTAAAGCAAAAATAAAAAAAAAATATTTCTCTGAGTGAAATGATTTATTGGATTTTTTTTACAGCAAAAATGTTATAAATATATTTCTCTACTGTTTTGCTTCTGTTACTTTAATGTTAGGGACTATTTAACAGTAGCCCGTAGTACATAATATTTTTCCTGAAAAAAAATTAACAGCATAATGCTTATTTTTTTATACATTGTCTGTTAAAAAAAATTAATGGAAAAAGCAATAGAAGAATATAGTCAAGTGCGTATATCGTGTATGCGTATATTTATTTTACTATTGCTATACATAAGTATAAAAAACATATTACGTATGTATTATCGTATAGCATTGTTTTAAAGATTTGAATGCTTTTCATAATTCTAATTTGAATTTAATGGTGCGGTTGTCGGAAAATTAAAAAGGAAGTTTCTGATATAGAGTTTAGTAATAAAATAATTTATAATTTTTTTTCATTTTAAGTGTTATTGCTAGTTTGATCCGCTGTTTTGCTGTGACCAGAAATTTCCAGGCATTTAGTATTTTGTATTTTTGTAGTTAAATTTTAAAATTATATATATTTTTATATTATACACGTATATATATGTATTATATTTATATATAATTTTCATATTACATATAAATATAGTTTTCATATTATATATATTGTATATAATTCTCATATTATTTTTTGCTAAATATATGAATTTTTAAATATATTATATTTTTAATGTTGGGGAAACTGGACACTAAATTCCAGTTAACGCTTTGAGTGTAGTACCTCATGGTAAAGTGGAAACCTGCACAATATCTTTTCTTAATTTAAAAAAAAAAATTAGCCCACCCAGAATTTTTCAGCACGAACCGCCACTGGTGACAACAACTGGATCTTTTTTATTTGATTTTTTTATTTGGATATTGTTGAGAAGCAAGCATGTCATACAGCTTGACTATATGCAAATTTTTGAGTATTGTGAAAACGAACAAATATATGGTCTAAACATTTACCAGACACTAAACTAGTAGGTTTATTAATTACACTTTCAATTTCAAGACCATTTGCAGCCATCAAAAACAAATATTGATCTACTATATTCGATTTAGATAAAATATCAATATTGAAATCTCCTACTAAGATTAAATTTTTATTTCGTTCATTTTGCAACAATTCATTAAATTCTCCTAAAAATACCTCTTTATCTAAATTATTTTCATGTAGTCTGTAAGTACACAAAAAAACTATTTTTTTATTATCAATATTACAATCTAACATTACAATGGTAATCAGACCTGACAAACACTGCTACACCACCAGATGCATACTAATTATTACATAAAGCAAAGAAACTATAACCTGGTATATCATAATCATTTTTCTCGTAATCATAAATCCAAATTTCAGTTAAGAAAATGAAATGTGGTTTATTAGAGAAAGATTCTAAATGTGCCAAGAGTTCAACAAAAAAATTTCTAAGGCTTCTAATATTTTGTTGTATGATGCAAATATTATTTGACAAAATATGATTAGGTTGAAAAACACTTTCACAAATATCAGAATTACTAAAAAAAGAATTATTGTTGTCAAATTGTAGATGATTAGTTTCAAAACTAGAACTAAAAATATTCATAACTGTTCAACCTTGATTATAAATTGCAGAATTATATTCCTGTGCAACACACGCTATATGATATATGTCATATGAAACCATTTAAATAATTTAATTTCTATTCTGCCTAAATTTTAAGTATTTTTATTTTTTCACATAAATTTTTCATTAATTAAGCATTTTTGTCAATAATTTCCAGACGAAATATGATACTTTTATTTAAAATAATTTTAATTAATAATTTAGGTAAACTAATTTTCTCACGCAAAATTTTGTATAAATTTGGTTGTAATTGCCCCAAATAAATCAGTCTTTAATTAGCACTCAATTAGTATTATTAATTTCTAACAAGTTTTCAGGTGCAGCAATTGAAGAGACCTACCCAAGGTATCTCTTCAATATACAGTAGAAACAGAATATTATATAAGTTAATATGAATTAATATGACACCTTTTTAAATTTTTAATAAATTCCTTTCCCACAAATTAATTTTAAACATAAATTCGTCATCATATTGTTCCCACACAAAAATGTTGCTGACGATGCATTTAAATCTCTAGAATTTACTAATGTAATTAGAATATTGAAAATAATTTGTTCATGTTAATTTCATAAGTAATTCAGTCTTCATTCAGTACAGTCAATATTTTTATATTAATAGTTTATAAGTTTAAGTTATAAGTTTTTATGTTTTTTATATTGCACAATAAAGTTAATAAAAGTTATCATTTTTATTGCACGGAAATTGGTATTTTAATTAAAAAAATAGTTGAAACAAATAAATAATATTAACTGGCGCCCGAGCAAAAGACCAATCGTGTATAAAAATATAATAAAATTGTGAATTGATGAAAAAAAATAACATTGAATAAGTTTATAAATGTTATTTAAAAATAACAAAATTTTCGTGTGTCTTTTTATCTGATAATTAAACTTAAAGATAAAAAGTAAAAGAACTAATTGTATAACGAAAATAATTTACTTAATCTAATAAGTAAAATTAAAGATAAGTCATAAATTAAATTCAGTGTTAAAATTTCACATAAAAAGTGCAATCAGTAAAATAAAAACTTCGTCATTTCAAAAACTGGTCATCAAGCATCAGAATCAACATCTGATCATCATCCAAGCAGTTAGGAAAAGACGCCCCGAAGTAACTTCAACTAAGTAAAACGGAGTTGGTACATAGAATTTGACAAGAAAAAAATATTTATCAACAGCAGCCTAACTTGGGAACGGTACTTGAAAATGTCAATCAGAATTCTAATTTTTATATCGTTGCTTTATATCACATTAAGTGAAGTACAAATTTTGGATTATTCTAATTCTCAATTGATTGCTGTCGACATCGGAAAAGCAAAAATACATGACGGAAATTTCAAATTAATACATGTAATCGAATTAGATAAGTACCAAGAATTTGTTAAAAATTTTAAAAATATTTTTATTAAAGAAATTACTGTAAATAATCCTCTTTTTCCTTATCTTGAACATGAAAATGAGCAAATACAAAATTTATTAAAAAATTTAGTAATACATAAAAGATCTTTCAATTTTATTGGTACTGCATGGAAATGAATTGCAGGTAATCCAGACCATGAAGACTTTAAATAATTCAAGATAAAACTAATAATGTTTTAAAAAATAATAATAAACAATTTATTATTAATCAATTACACAATGATCGAATTAACAATTTAACTAAAATAACTAATGAAATAATAAATTCAATTCAAAAAGAAAATAGTTTTAATGATAGATTAGCATTCAATTTTCAATATAAACTAAAGTTTATTAAAGAAGAATTAACTAATATCGCTTATGCTATTCATTGGGCAAAATCAGGTATTGTAAATTCATTAATTGTATCCAGTTCAGAAATGAATTTTATTACTGATCTTGCTGATTAAGAATCTTTGCCTTATCCAACTCCTGGAAGAAGCTTTAGATTTTGCCAATGTCAAAATTATAACAAATAACACATGTTTGTTTTATATTGTTAATATTCCATTAACAACTAATGAATCTTTTAATAAATTGTTAATTAAACCAGTAAAAAATAACAATTATGTAAATGAAATAAATTATAAATTCATATTGTCAAATAAAAAAAATATTTAGGGAATAACAAAAGATTGTAAAACAATTATTAATCTATCAATTTGTAATAAAAATAATATTGTAAACATTAGTAATTCTACTTGCATTCCGAAACTTTTATAAAGTCTTTCTTCAAGTTGTAACAAAATTAATAGTCATCATATTCCATCAATAGACGAAATATCTGATGGAATTCTTTTATTAAATCAATTTATGGGAACTTTAAAATTTCAAGACACATCCTACAATCTCAGTGGAACTTATATTGTTAAATATCATAATATGACAATAGAAGTTAATGGTACTAAATTTATTTCTAGAGAAATCTCATCTATGAAGGCTTTTCCGCCAATAATGCAACCAACATCGTTAGAAAAGAAATATCGTGAATTATTGTCATTTGAAATTCTAAAAGAAATTCAAATAAATAACACAGAACAAATCGATTTATTTAATACTGAGAATATTATTAATCAATCTATTAGTTACAGTACAATTACTATAATAACTGTAATCATAATTATAATCATAATTTGTAAAATTAAATCAAATAAAACAATAATTTTTAAAACAAAAGAAAAAATTTCAAATGAAGACAATCCATCTGTAGCCAATGACAAACACGAATCAAAAGTACCAAGTTCTATTAACAAACCCGTCGATTCATCTGCAATAATCTTCGAACTAACAAACAAATGAGGTCATTTGGACTTAAAAGGGGAGGAGTTAATATGAATTAATATGACACCTTTTTAAATTTTTAATAAATTCTTTTCCCACAAATTAATTTTAAACATAAATTAATTATCATATTGTTCCCACACAAAAAGTTGCTGACGATGCATTTAAATCTCTAGAATTTACTAATGTAATTAGAATATTGAAAATAATTTGTTCATGTTAATTTCATAAGTAATTCAGTCTTCATTCAGTACAGTCAATATTTTTATATTAATAGTTTATAAGTTTAAATTATAAGTTTTTATGTTTTTTATATTGCACAATAAAGTTAATACAAGTTATCATTTTTATATTGCACGGAAATTGGTATTTTAATTAAAAAAATAGTTGAAACAAATAAATAATATTAACTTATATATATAATATTCTATCCATTCAGTATATGACAATCAAGTCATTATACGACCAGTTAAAATCAACTGTTCGTCATACATAATTTTGGAGGCCCCGACGAGATGTCTGAACAACTATTGGTGGAGCAGCAGGATTTGGGTCAGCAAATTGAAAAACTGATCACAAATTACCATAAAGATGGCCTATCTTGCAAAACATTAGCATATTTGGAAAAAAGAGAGTCCAGTCTTTCCGAATTGTGGCAGAAGTTCATAACCAACCATGAAAAGCTCATCAAACTTGAAGCAGAGCTTCAAGATCATCCATATTTTGTGAACAAATTTCAAGAGCAAGTATATACTGGGTATGAAGAAATGTCATCAAAAATAAATTAAGCCATTAAAAAACTACAAATATCTACTGTGCAACCATCAGTAGAATCCAACAAGGATGATTTAAATTTTGTAGAAGATAAACGAGTCACGTTTAAAAACCCACTGGACAATCGCATGGAATTCACATTAGCTCACAGCTCACCTGTTCAGTATGTAAGCATAAAGCTAGGTAAATTAATCAGAGTACAGAAACCCTCACTAAAGACTTTGAAGCATGATTTATAGAAGGCTCAAACACAACTGGATTCAGACAATCCTGGAGAAGTTTATGAGTATATAGCATGCACCATCAACAAACAATTGGAAAAAATATGTAATCAGAATGATCAAATTTGGGCGACTCAAGATGATCCTCCAGAAAGTTACACTATTGATATATTTCTGACAATGCAAGATTGGGTTGATGCAGTACTAATACAATTATCCCAGAAGTTAAACCAACTAGAAAATCAAGGTAACAACAACAATAATAATGAAATCATTCATCAAACCCAAATAGGAAGTTCTATCCAGTTGCCAAGAATTAATATTCCAAAATTAAGATGGCAATTATCTTCGTTGGAGAGAATTTTACAATTTACACAATGAAATGATACACAAAACTCATATGAGAGCAGCTCAAAAAATGTGGCTCCTCAAATCCAATCTGTGTGGTGAAGCAGAAGGTCTCATAAAACATCTGGCGGTCTGTGCTGACCATTATCAATCGGCATGGAATATTTTACAACAAAGATACAATAACAAAAGGGTTGTAGTATCAGCCATATTATAAAAATTATGGGATCAAACACAATGTTTACCAGAAAACACAAATGCACTCAAACGACTACATGACGTCACAAAAGAAGGATTGTTGGCACTTCAAGGTTTAGGTTTGGATACATCAACATGGGATCCGACAATTATGCACTTGTTAATCAAAAAACTTGATCAACCAACTCATAACTTATATGAAGCCTCTTTGTCAGATACAGAA
This sequence comes from Rhamphomyia laevipes, assembly GCA_963920725.1. Classification (NCBI taxonomy): domain Eukaryota; kingdom Metazoa; phylum Arthropoda; class Insecta; order Diptera; family Empididae; genus Rhamphomyia; species Rhamphomyia laevipes. The sequence goes on from OY987255.1 coordinate 34,897,885, forward strand.
AATTACCATCTATATAACAATTTTTAAGATTCATAGAAGTCAGATTTCAGTCACTAGAGATTTTGGGACGTAGGCAAAATCTAAAAATAACAACAACCAAACAGCTAAGACCAACAGTCGCCAGACAATATGCAAACAGTGCAAGTAAAATATCCAATGAAACCAAATGCACCATGTGTCAAGGAAATCATGCAATTTATTCATGCCAACAATTTCTCAATTTAGCAGTTCACGATAGATGGGATGAAATTAAAAGAAACAAATTATGTTGCAACTGTCTCGGATCTGGACATTTCGCTGGTAATTGCAAATCAAGGAATTGTCCCAAATGTCAACGAAAACATAATTTCTTATTGCATACTGATATAGAACCAAAAAAAGAACTACCAGTGTCCTCAGCCAATTCAGCAACAGTTCTATAAACCAGTAACAATTTTGTTGAACAAACGAAGATTATGTCCTTCTGGGTACAGCAGCAATCAAAGTGTTGGACATAAGTCAATCACCGATAGATTGCAGAGCATTACTATATTCCGGATCACAGCTTAATTTTATAACTGAAAGATTTGTGAAAAAATTAGAAATTAAAGCAAAACCAAGTACTGTATACATTATTGGAATTGGATTCATGCGCTCTGATTCCAACAGAAAAATTAACATTCAGATATAATCAAATCTCAATCATTACAAAACAAATATTGAAGCAATCGTACTACCAAAAATAATGCCACAACAACCCAGATTGACAAAAGTTCATGGCCAATACCAGAAAATAGAAAACTATGTGATCCAACTTTTAATCAACCACGATCAGTTGATCTATTGATTGGTGCAGAATTATATCCTGAATTAATGTGTATTGGACAAATACGCGTTTACAAAAATCTACTAGCACTACAAAACACTGTGTTCGGATGGATGGTAGATAGTACTTGGTAAAGTGAAGGGAGCTCACGTCAAAAAGCCATTTTGTGGCATTAGCACAACGCAATTAATGGCAAACTTATGGTCATTAGAAGATGTTAAATCTTGCACCAAATTTCTCAGCGCTGATGAACAAAAATGCAACGACATATTTAATGAAAATACAAAACGTGACGAGAAAGGTAGATTTATTGTAAATCTACCTTTCAGATCTGATCCATCAGAATTAGGTAATTTAGAACAAATTCCAGTTCAACGATTTAAAGCAATCGAAAGAAAGCTTAAAATCCACAATAAAGCACAATAAAGTTAATAAAAGTTATCATTTTTATTGCACGGAAATTGGTATTTTAATTAAAAAAATAGTTGAAACAAATAAATAATATTAACTGGCGCCCGAGCAAAAGACCAATCGTGTATAAAAATATAATAAAATTGTGAATTGATGAAAAAAAATAACATTGAATAAGTTTATAAATGTTATTTAAAAATAACAAAATTTTCGTGTGTCTTTTTATCTGATAATTAAACTTAAAGATAAAAAGTAAAAGAACTAATTGTATAACGAAAATAATTTACTTAATCTAATAAGTAAAATTAAAGATAAGTCATAAATTAAATTCAGTGTTAAAATTTCACATAAAAAGTGCAATCAGTAAAATAAAAACTTCGTCATTTCAAAAACTGGTCATCAAGCATCAGAATCAACATCTGATCATCATCCAAGCAGTTAGGAAAAGACGCCCCGAAGTAACTTCAACTAAGTAAAACGGAGTTGGTACATAGAATTTGACAAGAAAAAAATATTTATCAACAGCAGCCTAACTTGGGAACGGTACTTGAAAATGTCAATCAGAATTCTAATTTTTATATCGTTGCTTTATATCACATTAAGTGAAGTACAAATTTTGGATTATTCTAATTCTCAATTGATTGCTGTCGACATCGGAAAAGCAAAAATACATGACGGAAATTTCAAATTAATACATGTAATCGAATTAGATAAGTACCAAGAATTTGTTAAAAATTTTAAAAATATTTTTATTAAAGAAATTACTGTAAATAATCCTCTTTTTCCTTATCTTGAACATGAAAATGAGCAAATACAAAATTTATTAAAAAATTTAGTAATACATAAAAGATCTTTCAATTTTATTGGTACTGCATGGAAATGAATTGCAGGTAATCCAGACCATGAAGACTTTAAATAATTCAAGATAAAACTAATAATGTTTTAAAAAATAATAATAAACAATTTATTATTAATCAATTACACAATGATCGAATTAACAATTTAACTAAAATAACTAATGAAATAATAAATTCAATTCAAAAAGAAAATAGTTTTAATGATAGATTAGCATTCAATTTTCAATATAAACTAAAGTTTATTAAAGAAGAATTAACTAATATCGCTTATGCTATTCATTGGGCAAAATCAGGTATTGTAAATTCATTAATTGTATCCAGTTCAGAAATGAATTTTATTACTGATCTTGCTGATTAAGAATCTTTGCCTTATCCAACTCCTGGAAGAAGCTTTAGATTTTGCCAATGTCAAAATTATAACAAATAACACATGTTTGTTTTATATTGTTAATATTCCATTAACAACTAATGAATCTTTTAATAAATTGTTAATTAAACCAGTAAAAAATAACAATTATGTAAATGAAATAAATTATAAATTCATATTGTCAAATAAAAAAAATATTTAGGGAATAACAAAAGATTGTAAAACAATTATTAATCTATCAATTTGTAATAAAAATAATATTGTAAACATTAGTAATTCTACTTGCATTCCGAAACTTTTATAAAGTCTTTCTTCAAGTTGTAACAAAATTAATAGTCATCATATTCCATCAATAGACGAAATATCTGATGGAATTCTTTTATTAAATCAATTTATGGGAACTTTAAAATTTCAAGACACATCCTACAATCTCAGTGGAACTTATATTGTTAAATATCATAATATGACAATAGAAGTTAATGGTACTAAATTTATTTCTAGAGAAATCTCATCTATGAAGGCTTTTCCGCCAATAATGCAACCAACATCGTTAGAAAAGAAATATCGTGAATTATTGTCATTTGAAATTCTAAAAGAAATTCAAATAAATAACACAGAACAAATCGATTTATTTAATACTGAGAATATTATTAATCAATCTATTAGTTACAGTACAATTACTATAATAACTGTAATCATAATTATAATCATAATTTGTAAAATTAAATCAAATAAAACAATAATTTTTAAAACAAAAGAAAAAATTTCAAATGAAGACAATCCATCTGTAGCCAATGACAAACACGAATCAAAAGTACCAAGTTCTATTAACAAACCCGTCGATTCATCTGCAATAATCTTCGAACTAACAAACAAATGAGGTCATTTGGACTTAAAAGGGGAGGAGTTAATATGAATTAATATGACACCTTTTTAAATTTTTAATAAATTCTTTTCCCACAAATTAATTTTAAACATAAATTAATTATCATATTGTTCCCACACAAAAAGTTGCTGACGATGCATTTAAATCTCTAGAATTTACTAATGTAATTAGAATATTGAAAATAATTTGTTCATGTTAATTTCATAAGTAATTCAGTCTTCATTCAGTACAGTCAATATTTTTATATTAATAGTTTATAAGTTTAAATTATAAGTTTTTATGTTTTTTATATTGCACAATAAAGTTAATACAAGTTATCATTTTTATATTGCACGGAAATTGGTATTTTAATTAAAAAAATAGTTGAAACAAATAAATAATATTAACTTATATATATAATATTCTATCCATTCAGTATATGACAATCAAGTCATTATACGACCAGTTAAAATCAACTGTTCGTCATACATAATTTTGGAGCCCCCGACGAGATGTCTGAACAACTATTGGTGGAGCAGCAGGATTTGGGTCAGCAAATTGAAAAACTGATCACAAATTACCATAAAGATGGCCTATCTTGCAAAACATTAGCATATTTGGAAAAAAGAGAGTCCAGTCTTTCCGAATTGTGGCAGAAGTTCATAACCAACCATGAAAAGCTCATCAAACTTGAAGCAGAGCTTCAAGATCATCCATATTTTGTGAACAAATTTCAAGAGCAAGTATATACTGGGTATGAAGAAATGTCATCAAAAATAAATTAAGCCATTAAAAAACTACAAATATCTACTGTGCAACCATCAGTAGAATCCAACAAGGATGATTTAAATTTTGTAGAAGATAAACGAGTCACGTTTAAAAACCCACTGGACAATCGCATGGAATTCACATTAGCTCACAGCTCACCTGTTCAGTATGTAAGCATAAAGCTAGGTAAATTAATCAGAGTACAGAAACCCTCACTAAAGACTTTGAAGCATGATTTATAGAAGGCTCAAACACAACTGGATTCAGACAATCCTGGAGAAGTTTATGAGTATATAGCATGCACCATCAACAAACAATTGGAAAAAATATGTAATCAGAATGATCAAATTTGGGCGACTCAAGATGATCCTCCAGAAAGTTACACTATTGATATATTTCTGACAATGCAAGATTGGGTTGATGCAGTACTAATACAATTATCCCAGAAGTTAAACCAACTAGAAAATCAAGGTAACAACAACAATAATAATGAAATCATTCATCAAACCCAAATAGGAAGTTCTATCCAGTTGCCAAGAATTAATATTCCAAAATTAAGATGGCAATTATCTTCGTTGGAGAGAATTTTACAATTTACACAATGAAATGATACACAAAACTCATATGAGAGCAGCTCAAAAAATGTGGCTCCTCAAATCCAATCTGTGTGGTGAAGCAGAAGGTCTCATAAAACATCTGGCGGTCTGTGCTGACCATTATCAATCGGCATGGAATATTTTACAACAAAGATACAATAACAAAAGGGTTGTAGTATCAGCCATATTATAAAAATTATGGGATCAAACACAATGTTTACCAGAAAACACAAATGCACTCAAACGACTACATGACGTCACAAAAGAAGGATTGTTGGCACTTCAAGGTTTAGGTTTGGATACATCAACATGGGATCCGACAATTATGCACTTGTTAATCAAAAAACTTGATCAACCAACTCATAACTTATATGAAGCCTCTTTGTCAGATACAGAAAATTACCATCTATATAACAATTTTTAAGATTCATAGAAGTCAGATTTCAGTCACTAGAGATTTTGGGACGTAGGCAAAATCTAAAAATAACAACAACCAAACAGCTAAGACCAACAGTCGCCAGACAATATGCAAACAGTGCAAGTAAAATATCCAATGAAACCAAATGCACCATGTGTCAAGGAAATCATGCAATTTATTCATGCCAACAATTTCTCAATTTAGCAGTTCACGATAGATGGGATGAAATTAAAAGAAACAAATTATGTTGCAACTGTCTCGGATCTGGACATTTCGCTGGTAATTGCAAATCAAGGAATTGTCCCAAATGTCAACGAAAACACAATTTCTTATTGCATACTGATATAGAACCAAAAAAAGAACTACCAGTGTCCTCAGCCAATTCAGCAACAGTTCTATAAACCAGTAACAATTTTGTTGAACAAACGAAGATTATGTCCTTCTGGGTACAGCAGCAATCAAAGTGTTGGACATAAGTCAATCACCGATAGATTGCAGAGCATTACTATATTCCGGATCACAGCTTAATTTTATAACTGAAAGATTTGTGAAAAAATTAGAAATTAAAGCAAAACCAAGTACTGTATACATTATTGGAATTGGATTCATGCGCTCTGATTCCAACAGAAAAATTAACATTCAGATATAATCAAATCTCAATCATTACAAAACAAATATTGAAGCAATCGTACTACCAAAAATAATGCCACAACAACCCAGATTGACAAAAGTTCATGGCCAATACCAGAAAATAGAAAACTATGTGATCCAACTTTTAATCAACCACGATCAGTTGATCTATTGATTGGTGCAGAATTATATCCTGAATTAATGTGTATTGGACAAATACGCGTTTACAAAAATCTACTAGCACTACAAAACACTGTGTTCGGATGGATGGTAGATAGTACTTGGTAAAGTGAAGGGAGCTCACGTCAAAAAGCCATTTTGTGGCATTAGCACAACGCAATTAATGGCAAACTTATGGTCATTAGAAGATGTTAAATCTTGCACCAAATTTCTCAGCGCTGATGAACAAAAATGCAACGACATATTTAATGAAAATACAAAACGTGACGAGAAAGGTAGATTTATTGTAAATCTACCTTTCAGATCTGATCCATCAGAATTAGGTAATTTAGAACAAATTCCAGTTCAACGATTTAAAGCAATCGAAAGAAAGCTATAAAGCACAATAAAGTTAATAAAAGTTATCATTTTTATTGCACGGAAATTGGTATTTTAATTAAAAAAATAGTTGAAACAAATAAATAATATTAACTGGCGCCCGAGCAAAAGACCAATCGTGTATAAAAATATAATAAAATTGTGAATTGATGAAAAAAAATAACATTGAATAAGTTTATAAATGTTATTTAAAAATAACAAAATTTTCGTGTGTCTTTTTATCTGATAATTAAACTTAAAGATAAAAAGTAAAAGAACTAATTGTATAACGAAAATAATTTACTTAATCTAATAAGTAAAATTAAAGATAAGTCATAAATTAAATTCAGTGTTAAAATTTCACATAAAAAGTGCAATCAGTAAAATAAAAACTTCGTCATTTCAAAAACTGGTCATCAAGCATCAGAATCAACATCTGATCATCATCCAAGCAGTTAGGAAAAGACGCCCCGAAGTAACTTCAACTAAGTAAAACGGAGTTGGTACATAGAATTTGACAAGAAAAAAATATTTATCAACAGCAGCCTAACTTGGGAACGGTACTTGAAAATGTCAATCAGAATTCTAATTTTTATATCGTTGCTTTATATCACATTAAGTGAAGTACAAATTTTGGATTATTCTAATTCTCAATTGATTGCTGTCGACATCGGAAAAGCAAAAATACATGACGGAAATTTCAAATTAATACATGTAATCGAATTAGATAAGTACCAAGAATTTGTTAAAAATTTTAAAAATATTTTTATTAAAGAAATTACTGTAAATAATCCTCTTTTTCCTTATCTTGAACATGAAAATGAGCAAATACAAAATTTATTAAAAAATTTAGTAATACATAAAAGATCTTTCAATTTTATTGGTACTGCATGGAAATGAATTGCAGGTAATCCAGACCATGAAGACTTTAAATAATTCAAGATAAAACTAATAATGTTTTAAAAAATAATAATAAACAATTTATTATTAATCAATTACACAATGATCGAATTAACAATTTAACTAAAATAACTAATGAAATAATAAATTCAATTCAAAAAGAAAATAGTTTTAATGATAGATTAGCATTCAATTTTCAATATAAACTAAAGTTTATTAAAGAAGAATTAACTAATATCGCTTATGCTATTCATTGGGCAAAATCAGGTATTGTAAATTCATTAATTGTATCCAGTTCAGAAATGAATTTTATTACTGATCTTGCTGATTAAGAATCTTTGCCTTATCCAACTCCTGGAAGAAGCTTTAGATTTTGCCAATGTCAAAATTATAACAAATAACACATGTTTGTTTTATATTGTTAATATTCCATTAACAACTAATGAATCTTTTAATAAATTGTTAATTAAACCAGTAAAAAATAACAATTATGTAAATGAAATAAATTATAAATTCATATTGTCAAATAAAAAAAATATTTAGGGAATAACAAAAGATTGTAAAACAATTATTAATCTATCAATTTGTAATAAAAATAATATTGTAAACATTAGTAATTCTACTTGCATTCCGAAACTTTTATAAAGTCTTTCTTCAAGTTGTAACAAAATTAATAGTCATCATATTCCATCAATAGACGAAATATCTGATGGAATTCTTTTATTAAATCAATTTATGGGAACTTTAAAATTTCAAGACACATCCTACAATCTCAGTGGAACTTATATTGTTAAATATCATAATATGACAATAGAAGTTAATGGTACTAAATTTATTTCTAGAGAAATCTCATCTATGAAGGCTTTTCCGCCAATAATGCAACCAACATCGTTAGAAAAGAAATATCGTGAATTATTGTCATTTGAAATTCTAAAAGAAATTCAAATAAATAACACAGAACAAATCGATTTATTTAATACTGAGAATATTATTAATCAATCTATTAGTTACAGTACAATTACTATAATAACTGTAATCATAATTATAATCATAATTTGTAAAATTAAATCAAATAAAACAATAATTTTTAAAACAAAAGAAAAAATTTCAAATGAAGACAATCCATCTGTAGCCAATGACAAACACGAATCAAAAGTACCAAGTTCTATTAACAAACCCGTCGATTCATCTGCAATAATCTTCGAACTAACAAACAAATGAGGTCATTTGGACTTAAAAGGGGAGGAGTTAATATGAATTAATATGACACCTTTTTAAATTTTTAATAAATTCTTTTCCCACAAATTAATTTTAAACATAAATTAATTATCATATTGTTCCCACACAAAAAGTTGCTGACGATGCATTTAAATCTCTAGAATTTACTAATGTAATTAGAATATTGAAAATAATTTGTTCATGTTAATTTCATAAGTAATTCAGTCTTCATTCAGTACAGTCAATATTTTTATATTAATAGTTTATAAGTTTAAATTATAAGTTTTTATGTTTTTTATATTGCACAATAAAGTTAATACAAGTTATCATTTTTATATTGCACGGAAATTGGTATTTTAATTAAAAAAATAGTTGAAACAAATAAATAATATTAACTTATATATATAATATTCTATCCATTCAGTATATGACAATCAAGTCATTATACGACCAGTTAAAATCAACTGTTCGTCATACATAATTTTGGAGGCCCCGACGAGATGTCTGAACAACTATTGGTGGAGCAGCAGGATTTGGGTCAGCAAATTGAAAAACTGATCACAAATTACCATAAAGATGGCCTATCTTGCAAAACATTAGCATATTTGGAAAAAAGAGAGTCCAGTCTTTCCGAATTGTGGCAGAAGTTCATAACCAACCATGAAAAGCTCATCAAACTTGAAGCAGAGCTTCAAGATCATCCATATTTTGTGAACAAATTTCAAGAGCAAGTATATACTGGGTATGAAGAAATGTCATCAAAAATAAATTAAGCCATTAAAAAACTACAAATATCTACTGTGCAACCATCAGTAGAATCCAACAAGGATGATTTAAATTTTGTAGAAGATAAACGAGTCACGTTTAAAAACCCACTGGACAATCGCATGGAATTCACATTAGCTCACAGCTCACCTGTTCAGTATGTAAGCATAAAGCTAGGTAAATTAATCAGAGTACAGAAACCCTCACTAAAGACTTTGAAGCATGATTTATAGAAGGCTCAAACACAACTGGATTCAGACAATCCTGGAGAAGTTTATGAGTATATAGCATGCACCATCAACAAACAATTGGAAAAAATATGTAATCAGAATGATCAAATTTGGGCGACTCAAGATGATCCTCCAGAAAGTTACACTATTGATATATTTCTGACAATGCAAGATTGGGTTGATGCAGTACTAATACAATTATCCCAGAAGTTAAACCAACTAGAAAATCAAGGTAACAACAACAATAATAATGAAATCATTCATCAAACCCAAATAGGAAGTTCTATCCAGTTGCCAAGAATTAATATTCCAAAATTAAGATGGCAATTATCTTCGTTGGAGAGAATTTTACAATTTACACAATGAAATGATACACAAAACTCATATGAGAGCAGCTCAAAAAATGTGGCTCCTCAAATCCAATCTGTGTGGTGAAGCAGAAGGTCTCATAAAACATCTGGCGGTCTGTGCTGACCATTATCAATCGGCATGGAATATTTTACAACAAAGATACAATAACAAAAGGGTTGTAGTATCAGCCATATTATAAAAATTATGGGATCAAACACAATGTTTACCAGAAAACACAAATGCACTCAAACGACTACATGACGTCACAAAAGAAGGATTGTTGGCACTTCAAGGTTTAGGTTTGGATACATCAACATGGGATCCGACAATTATGCACTTGTTAATCAAAAAACTTGATCAACCAACTCATAACTTATATGAAGCCTCTTTGTCAGATACAGAAAATTACCATCTATATAACAATTTTTAAGATTCATAGAAGTCAGATTTCAGTCACTAGAGATTTTGGGACGTAGGCAAAATCTAAAAATAACAACAACCAAACAGCTAAGACCAACAGTCGCCAGACAATATGCAAACAGTGCAAGTAAAATATCCAATGAAACCAAATGCACCATGTGTCAAGGAAATCATGCAATTTATTCATGCCAACAATTTCTCAATTTAGCAGTTCACGATAGATGGGATGAAATTAAAAGAAACAAATTATGTTGCAACTGTCTCGGATCTGGACATTTCGCTGGTAATTGCAAATCAAGGAATTGTCCCAAATGTCAACGAAAACACAATTTCTTATTGCATACTGATATAGAACCAAAAAAAGAACTACCAGTGTCCTCAGCCAATTCAGCAACAGTTCTATAAACCAGTAACAATTTTGTTGAACAAACGAAGATTATGTCCTTCTGGGTACAGCAGCAATCAAAGTGTTGGACATAAGTCAATCACCGATAGATTGCAGAGCATTACTATATTCCGGATCACAGCTTAATTTTATAACTGCAAGATTTGTGAAAAAATTAGAAATTAAAGCAAAACCAAGTACTGTATACATTATTGGAATTGGATTCATGCGCTCTGATTCCAACAGAAAAATTAACATTCAGATATAATCAAATCTCAATCATTACAAAACAAATATTGAAGCAATCGTACTACCAAAAATAATGCCACAACAACCCAGATTGACAAAAGTTCATGGCCAATACCAGAAAATAGAAAACTATGTGATCCAACTTTTAATCAACCACGATCAGTTGATCTATTGATTGGTGCAGAATTATATCCTGAATTAATGTGTATTGGACAAATACGCGTTTACAAAAATCTACTAGCACTACAAAACACTGTGTTCGGATGGATGGTAGATAGTACTTGGTAAAGTGAAGGGAGCTCACGTCAAAAAGCCATTTTGTGGCATTAGCACAACGCAATTAATGGCAAACTTATGGTCATTAGAAGATGTTAAATCTTGCACCAAATTTCTCAGCGCTGATGAACAAAAATGCAACGACATATTTAATGAAAATACAAAACGTGACGAGAAAGGTAGATTTATTGTAAATCTACCTTTCAGATCTGATCCATCAGAATTAGGTAATTTAGAACAAATTCCAGTTCAACGATTTAAAGCAATCGAAAGAAAGCTTAAAATCCACAATAAAGCACAATAAAGTTAATAAAAGTTATCATTTTTATTGCACGGAAATTGGTATTTTAATTAAAAAAATAGTTGAAACAAATAAATAATATTAACTGGCGCCCGAGCAAAAGACCAATCGTGTATAAAAATATAATAAAATTGTGAATTGATGAAAAAAAATAACATTGAATAAGTTTATAAATGTTATTTAAAAATAACAAAATTTTCGTGTGTCTTTTTATCTGATAATTAAACTTAAAGATAAAAAGTAAAAGAACTAATTGTATAACGAAAATAATTTACTTAATCTAATAAGTAAAATTAAAGATAAGTCATAAATTAAATTCAGTGTTAAAATTTCACATAAAAAGTGCAATCAGTAAAATAAAAACTTCGTCATTTCAAAAACTGGTCATCAAGCATCAGAATCAACATCTGATCATCATCCAAGCAGTTAGGAAAAGACGCCCCGAAGTAACTTCAACTAAGTAAAACGGAGTTGGTACATAGAATTTGACAAGAAAAAAATATTTATCAACAGCAGCCTAACTTGGGAACGGTACTTGAAAATGTCAATCAGAATTCTAATTTTTATATCGTTGCTTTATATCACATTAAGTGAAGTACAAATTTTGGATTATTCTAATTCTCAATTGATTGCTGTCGACATCGGAAAAGCAAAAATACATGACGGAAATTTCAAATTAATACATGTAATCGAATTAGATAAGTACCAAGAATTTGTTAAAAATTTTAAAAATATTTTTATTAAAGAAATTACTGTAAATAATCCTCTTTTTCCTTATCTTGAACATGAAAATGAGCAAATACAAAATTTATTAAAAAATTTAGTAATACATAAAAGATCTTTCAATTTTATTGGTACTGCATGGAAATGAATTGCAGGTAATCCAGACCATGAAGACTTTAAATAATTCAAGATAAAACTAATAATGTTTTAAAAAATAATAATAAACAATTTATTATTAATCAATTACACAATGATCGAATTAACAATTTAACTAAAATAACTAATGAAATAATAAATTCAATTCAAAAAGAAAATAGTTTTAATGATAGATTAGCATTCAATTTTCAATATAAACTAAAGTTTATTAAAGAAGAATTAACTAATATCGCTTATGCTATTCATTGGGCAAAATCAGGTATTGTAAATTCATTAATTGTATCCAGTTCAGAAATGAATTTTATTACTGATCTTGCTGATTAAGAATCTTTGCCTTATCCAACTCCTGGAAGAAGCTTTAGATTTTGCCAATGTCAAAATTATAACAAATAACACATGTTTGTTTTATATTGTTAATATTCCATTAACAACTAATGAATCTTTTAATAAATTGTTAATTAAACCAGTAAAAAATAACAATTATGTAAATGAAATAAATTATAAATTCATATTGTCAAATAAAAAAAATATTTAGGGAATAACAAAAGATTGTAAAACAATTATTAATCTATCAATTTGTAATAAAAATAATATTGTAAACATTAGTAATTCTACTTGCATTCCGAAACTTTTATAAAGTCTTTCTTCAAGTTGTAACAAAATTAATAGTCATCATATTCCATCAATAGACGAAATATCTGATGGAATTCTTTTATTAAATCAATTTATGGGAACTTTAAAATTTCAAGACACATCCTACAATCTCAGTGGAACTTATATTGTTAAATATCATAATATGACAATAGAAGTTAATGGTACTAAATTTATTTCTAGAGAAATCTCATCTATGAAGGCTTTTCCGCCAATAATGCAACCAACATCGTTAGAAAAGAAATATCGTGAATTATTGTCATTTGAAATTCTAAAAGAAATTCAAATAAATAACACAGAACAAATCGATTTATTTAATACTGAGAATATTATTAATCAATCTATTAGTTACAGTACAATTACTATAATAACTGTAATCATAATTATAATCATAATTTGTAAAATTAAATCAAATAAAACAATAATTTTTAAAACAAAAGAAAAAATTTCAAATGAAGACAATCCATCTGTAGCCAATGACAAACACGAATCAAAAGTACCAAGTTCTATTAACAAACCCGTCGATTCATCTGCAATAATCTTCGAACTAACAAACAAATGAGGTCATTTGGACTTAAAAGGGGAGGAGTTAATATGAATTAATATGACACCTTTTTAAATTTTTAATAAATTCTTTTCCCACAAATTAATTTTAAACATAAATTAATTATCATATTGTTCCCACACAAAAAGTTGCTGACGATGCATTTAAATCTCTAGAATTTACTAATGTAATTAGAATATTGAAAATAATTTGTTCATGTTAATTTCATAAGTAATTCAGTCTTCATTCAGTACAGTCAATATTTTTATATTAATAGTTTATAAGTTTAAATTATAAGTTTTTATGTTTTTTATATTGCACAATAAAGTTAATACAAGTTATCATTTTTATATTGCACGGAAATTGGTATTTTAATTAAAAAAATAGTTGAAACAAATAAATAATATTAACTTATATATATAATATTCTATCCATTCAGTATATGACAATCAAGTCATTATACGACCAGTTAAAATCAACTGTTCGTCATACATAATTTTGGAGCCCCCGACGAGATGTCTGAACAACTATTGGTGGAGCAGCAGGATTTGGGTCAGCAAATTGAAAAACTGATCACAAATTACCATAAAGATGGCCTATCTTGCAAAACATTAGCATATTTGGAAAAAAGAGAGTCCAGTCTTTCCGAATTGTGGCAGAAGTTCATAACCAACCATGAAAAGCTCATCAAACTTGAAGCAGAGCTTCAAGATCATCCATATTTTGTGAACAAATTTCAAGAGCAAGTATATACTGGGTATGAAGAAATGTCATCAAAAATAAATTAAGCCATTAAAAAACTACAAATATCTACTGTGCAACCATCAGTAGAATCCAACAAGGATGATTTAAATTTTGTAGAAGATAAACGAGTCACGTTTAAAAACCCACTGGACAATCGCATGGAATTCACATTAGCTCACAGCTCACCTGTTCAGTATGTAAGCATAAAGCTAGGTAAATTAATCAGAGTACAGAAACCCTCACTAAAGACTTTGAAGCATGATTTATAGAAGGCTCAAACACAACTGGATTCAGACAATCCTGGAGAAGTTTATGAGTATATAGCATGCACCATCAACAAACAATTGGAAAAAATATGTAATCAGAATGATCAAATTTGGGCGACTCAAGATGATCCTCCAGAAAGTTACACTATTGATATATTTCTGACAATGCAAGATTGGGTTGATGCAGTACTAATACAATTATCCCAGAAGTTAAACCAACTAGAAAATCAAGGTAACAACAACAATAATAATGAAATCATTCATCAAACCCAAATAGGAAGTTCTATCCAGTTGCCAAGAATTAATATTCCAAAATTAAGATGGCAATTATCTTCGTTGGAGAGAATTTTACAATTTACACAATGAAATGATACACAAAACTCATATGAGAGCAGCTCAAAAAATGTGGCTCCTCAAATCCAATCTGTGTGGTGAAGCAGAAGGTCTCATAAAACATCTGGCGGTCTGTGCTGACCATTATCAATCGGCATGGAATATTTTACAACAAAGATACAATAACAAAAGGGTTGTAGTATCAGCCATATTATAAAAATTATGGGATCAAACACAATGTTTACCAGAAAACACAAATGCACTCAAACGACTACATGACGTCACAAAAGAAGGATTGTTGGCACTTCAAGGTTTAGGTTTGGATACATCAACATGGGATCCGACAATTATGCACTTGTTAATCAAAAAACTTGATCAACCAACTCATAACTTATATGAAGCCTCTTTGTCAGATACAGAAAATTACCATCTATATAACAATTTTTAAGATTCATAGAAGTCAGATTTCAGTCACTAGAGATTTTGGGACGTAGGCAAAATCTAAAAATAACAACAACCAAACAGCTAAGACCAACAGTCGCCAGACAATATGCAAACAGTGCAAGTAAAATATCCAATGAAACCAAATGCACCATGTGTCAAGGAAATCATGCAATTTATTCATGCCAACAATTTCTCAATTTAGCAGTTCACGATAGATGGGATGAAATTAAAAGAAACAAATTATGTTGCAACTGTCTCGGATCTGGACATTTCGCTGGTAATTGCAAATCAAGGAATTGTCCCAAATGTCAACGAAAACACAATTTCTTATTGCATACTGATATAGAACCAAAAAAAGAACTACCAGTGTCCTCAGCCAATTCAGCAACAGTTCTATAAACCAGTAACAATTTTGTTGAACAAACGAAGATTATGTCCTTCTGGGTACAGCAGCAATCAAAGTGTTGGACATAAGTCAATCACCGATAGATTGCAGAGCATTACTATATTCCGGATCACAGCTTAATTTTATAACTGAAAGATTTGTGAAAAAATTAGAAATTAAAGCAAAACCAAGTACTGTATACATTATTGGAATTGGATTCATGCGCTCTGATTCCAACAGAAAAATTAACATTCAGATATAATCAAATCTCAATCATTACAAAACAAATATTGAAGCAATCGTACTACCAAAAATAATGCCACAACAACCCAGATTGACAAAAGTTCATGGCCAATACCAGAAAATAGAAAACTATGTGATCCAACTTTTAATCAACCACGATCAGTTGATCTATTGATTGGTGCAGAATTATATCCTGAATTAATGTGTATTGGACAAATACGCGTTTACAAAAATCTACTAGCACTACAAAACACTGTGTTCGGATGGATGGTAGATAGTACTTGGTAAAGTGAAGGGAGCTCACGTCAAAAAGCCATTTTGTGGCATTAGCACAACGCAATTAATGGCAAACTTATGGTCATTAGAAGATGTTAAATCTTGCACCAAATTTCTCAGCGCTGATGAACAAAAATGCAACGACATATTTAATGAAAATACAAAACGTGACGAGAAAGGTAGATTTATTGTAAATCTACCTTTCAGATCTGATCCATCAGAATTAGGTAATTTAGAACAAATTCCAGTTCAACGATTTAAAGCAATCGAAAGAAAGCTTAAAATCCAGAATTAAAAAAGCAATACACTGAATTTCTTAAAGAATATGCTGTATTAAATCATACGGAACAAATCAATCGTGCTGAAATACCAAAGGCTCACAGTTTTTTGCCTGATCACTGTGTCACTAAACTAGATAGGAGTACTACCAAATTAAGAGTAGTTTTTGATGGATCAGCTGCAACATCCAACAACAAATCACTCAATGAAATTCTGCTCACCGGTGCAACTATCCAAACCGATATTTTCTCAATTTGGATACGTTTTAGTTTACCGAAATATGTATACACAGCAGATATTACAAAAATGTACAGACAAATATTGGTAGCCGAAAAGCACAGAAATATGCAACTTATTATATGGCGCGACAGTCCTGCTAGTGAGTTATCGTACTATAGACTCATAACTGTAACCTATGGAACAACGTCTATAAAATTCCATCAACGCTTAGAAGACGATGAAGCTAAAAAATACCCACGTGCAGCCAAGGTTGTAAAACAAGATTTTTATGTAGACGATGTAATGAGTGGAAACAATAGCATCAACAACGCTATATCCATTCAACAAGAACTCATAAAAATGTTAAAGGCAGGTGGTTTTTCACTCTGAAAATGGTCAGCAAATCATCCTGACCTTTTAAAGCATATACCTACACAGGGCAGAGAAATACCACAAGATAATCCGGAGGGATATTGCATCAAAACACTTGGATTAATATGGAATCAAGAACAAGATTACTTTCATGTGCGCTCAGCTCCTTTCAAACTACAAACATCAATTACAAAAAGAATCATACTGTAAGATCTATCCCAAGTATTTGATCTATTAGGATTGGTCAATCCTACAACTGTTTTAGCAAAAATATTCATGCAAGAGATTTGGAAGTTAGGTGTTGACTGGGATGCTGCATTAGCACAAGAATTACATACAAAATGGATAAATTTTAGATCTCAACTCCATATGCTCAATACAATAAAGGTTCCACGAAGAGCAGTGCTGGACGCATACAAAAGGGTAGAGTTGCATTGTTTTGGCGATGCACCAGAAAAAGCCTATGGTGCATGTATTTATATAAGAACAGTCGATTTTCAAGGTAACAAGAACGCACAACTATTATGCGCTAAATCAAGAGTTGTTCCAATGAACACTCATAGTATACCAAGGCTTGAATTATGTGCAGCGTTACTACTTACAAACTTAATGCCTCAGGTTGAGGTAGCTCTGAAAATTCAAGACAACGAGATTTGTTTTTGGTCAGACTCTTCGGTTGTTTTATCCTGGATTTCATCAGCGGCATCCTCATCATGTTACCACACCTTTGTTGCCAATCGTAAAACAAATTCAAGCAGACAACTTCAATGATGAGATAAAAGCTTTGCAACGAGATTACACTGTTTCTAAAAAGAGCGTGTTAAAAGCACTTACACCATTCCTGGATATAAATAACATACTACGAGTATGTGGCCGCCTTCAAGAAGCATCACTGTTTTATGATGCAAAACACCCTATGATTCTTCCTCAGAAGTACCCAGTTACAAAACTCATAGTAGAACAAATTCACTGGAATAATATGCATCCAGGACCTCAGGCTCTTATAAATTTGGTTCGGCAGAAATCTGGCCTGTTCGCGGAAACCAAATTGCGCGCGATGTGTGCCAACATTGTTTCAGATGCTTCAATTCAAAACCAAAAGCGCTTCAGCAATTAATGGGAAATTTGCCACAAAATCGCATAACTCCATCTAGGCCATTCAGTTATGTTGGAATATATTTTGCTGGGCCAATTTACATTTATTACAAAATTCGTGGCAAATGTATAACTAAAGCATACATCGCAGTTTTGCAACAAAGGTAGTGGATGTAGTAATCGTATCAGATTTAACTACTGCTACATTTCTGGCAGCTCTAACACGCTTCACATGTCGACGTGGATGTCCAACTACAATATATTCAGATAATGCAACAAATTTCATGGGTGCCAAAGCAGAAATGGAAGAGCTACGTCAACTATTTTATTCTGAGGAATTGCAAAATGCCAGCACAAAGTCATGTTTAAATCTCGGCATTCAATTCACTACAATTCCGTCTCGATCTCCACATTTTGGCGGACTATGGGAAGCTGCAGTTAAGTCAATGAAAAATCTCTTATGCTAAATTCTAAGCCAATCACTCCCATCAATAACGATCCTGATGATATGCAACCGCTTACACCTGGTCACTTTATATTCTTGGAAAATCCATCCACAGTACCAGAACTCTGTATGTTTGATCAAAAAATGAATCTACTTAAAAGATGGGAATTAGTGAAAAGAGTTTCACAGAACATATAGCATAGAAGGACAATTGGATATCTTCATGAACTTCAAACGCGCGCAAAATGGAGAGCTAAATGTAAAAACATTCAACAAGGAACATTAGTGATCATGAAAGAAGACAATATTCCACCATATGAATGGAAATTGGGCAGAATTGAGAAGACAATAATTGAAAATATGGGACGACTTAACCTCATTGATAACGAATGGAACCTCATCATATTTTATAATTTAAAGGTTTACTGGGATTAATTTCAAGGCATCAACTTTTATATGAATCAACTAAATACACTTTGCAATAATATGACTGAAAATTCAATTTAGTGTCATAATATTAATGCACGACTAAATCATCAACTTAAAGTACTTACGCAATTGAATAACATATTAACACCAGATCGTTGGAAGCACAAAAGATCACCATTTGATTTCATTGGAATAATAACCAATAAGTTATTTGGCATCTTAGATCAAGACTACGCAACCCAGATGGAAACTACTATCAAGAACGTTCAAGCCAATGAAAATCATCTACTTCAACTGATTAAATCACAAACATTAGTAATAGATTCAACAAATACACAACATATTAACACTCAATTGTTACAAATAAAGGAATATTTGAACCAATTTAAAAAGAAAATGGATGAGAAAGAGGCCTTAAGTATGTACCAGGGATTACTCATACAAATCAACATGATTATATCAGAATATTCAAAGATGCAAGACTGTATTATAGATTTATTGCTTGACGTACATCATGGAAAACTAAATCCGCTTCTACTAACCCCAGACCAACTCCGACAAGAGCTCCATAAGATAAACTAAATGCGCTACCTCACACCCGAACACCAAATGAAAGCGAGTTGCGCCAAGTATATAGCCTTATAAAAGCAAAGGGATGTATTAATTCTGGATATCTCATTATTAACATAAAAGTTCCAACACTGTTACAAGAACAATATTCAAATCTACAACGTAGTGGCTCTACCACTCCGGATACAGCATGTGAATATTTTGCTAGAACCATCAACTAAATATTTCATTATCAATTTAATAAGAGACAATTTTTTTGCACTAACTGAAGCTGAATTTAATGAATGCAATACTCAGAACAACATTCATTGCAGACAAACATCACTAATATATAATAAACAATCAAAATTATATAGCTGTGAGCTGGCACTGTTTAATAATGAGACACAAAATATTAATTTATGTAAATATCATAAGGACACTTCATTGCACAGGAAATGGCATCAGTTGAAAAATTCTAATAATTGGTTATATTCTGTAATTGGGACTGATACTGTGCATATTGTATGCGGACAAGAAGTTCAACAAATGGATCTACATGGCCAGGTAGTTATAAGACTTGAAGGACAATGTACAATTAGGGAAACCTCCTTCTCAATCAAAGCAAACACAGCATACACAAGCAAGATAAAGGACTTATCTTTATTGCCTAATGTAAATTTCACAAACCACGTTGATGTTAACTCAAGTTCGATCCAAGAACTTTTTTCATACAGTCCATTAAATAATTCGAAGGCTATAGAAACTATAGAACGCAAAATTAACAAACTACAAAAGAACTAAGTAACCACGACATACATCAATATTCCTTAAGTTACACAACATTAGTCTTACTAGTCATCGGTCTGATTGTAATCATTTTTTATATAAAACGATACACAATTCAGAAAGGAAGACAGAAAAGTAAATAAAACGGAGACGATATGGAAATGTACCAATTCAATCCCAGAACGAACGAAAACTTATCTTAAATCCAGATGGTTTCAAGGGGGGGGAGGATGTTCAACCTTGATTATAAATTGCAGAATTATATTCCTGTGCAAAACACGCTATATGTCATATGAAACCATTTAAATAATTTAATTTCTATTCTGCCTAAATTTTAAGTATTTTTATTTTTTCACATAAATTTTTATTTTCTCACATACATTTTTGATTAATTAAGCATTTTTGTCAATAATTTCCAGACGAAATATGATACTTTTATTTTAATAATTTTAATTAATAATTTAGGTAAACTAATTTTCTCACGCAAAATTTTGTATAAATTTGGTTGTAATTGCCCCAAATAAATCAGTCTTTAATTAGCACTCAATTAGTATTTTTTATTTCTAAAAAATTTTCAGGTGCAGCAATTGAAGGTATCTCTTCAATATAAAGTAGAA
This sequence comes from Rhamphomyia laevipes, assembly GCA_963920725.1. Classification (NCBI taxonomy): domain Eukaryota; kingdom Metazoa; phylum Arthropoda; class Insecta; order Diptera; family Empididae; genus Rhamphomyia; species Rhamphomyia laevipes. Next base: position 34,918,793 of record OY987255.1, read on the forward strand.
ACAGAATATTATATATATAATATTCTATCAATTCAGTATATGACAATCAAGTCATTATACGACCAGTTAAAATCAACTGTTCGTCATACAATAACAAAAAATAAATAATTATTTTCATTAGTTATACTAGCAAATTTAGATCATCTAAAGATTTAACAACACGCACTTTAGCAGTATCATCTTTTCTCATTCTAATCTTTCCATAACGATACCACAAATTTTTGTATTTTTTTTCTTTCTTCAACTTTTTTGCAGCGATAAATAATTTTCGATTGTATGATGTTAAACTCTCATTTATAAAAACTTTAATTTTTTTATTTTCATCATCGAAAATACAGCTGTTCAAACGAGTTTTATTCTGTATTTTTTTTCAAAATTTCTTCTTTTAATTTAATTGAATTGAACTTTAAACAAACAACATTCATAAATGACGAATTTATATTTTGTTCTTCATCGGAATCTTGTTTTGTTTTGATTTTTTTAACAAAACATTTATCAATGTCGTCATCAGTAATACTCACATCCACAGCTACATCGTGGATTTTTTTACATTCTCCATTACATTGTTGTTGTTAACATTTGGCAAACCAACAATTTCTATAGAAGTTTCAAGTTTGTGCTGTTCAAGAGAATTTACTTTTGTTTCTAGGTCGTTAACTTTGTCTAACAGCTGTTTCTTGTCTTCTTGAAGTTGATGTATTTGTGCGAGTGCATTTGTGTTAATATTTTTTTAAATCTTTCAATTCTTTATAAATATGTTGCAAAGTTATTGATTGAGGCATAACTACGTCACTGATAGATTTAATATTATCAATATTTGCGATAGACTCAACATTAGATTCAACATTAGAAATAGATTGTTGCAAATACTCTGTGGTAATAAGATTTTTTGGTGTTGATGGTAAATGTAATGATATTTTAATAGTTTTTCAATTTAAAAAAATAAAAACAAACTTTTCTTGATTTGATTTAATTTAAATTATTTTAGTTTACTAAATTTTAAAGATATACTATAATTAAAATCTCAACTTCGTGTGCACCCCACATTACTCAGAGAGATAATGAATGATTAATAATTATTCATGATATTGGGGACAGTAATTTTATTTTTAATGAACTTTTTTTGTATGTTTTAATCTTTTATTTAATTTTTATTTATGTTGCTATAAATTAATTTTTTAAAAAAAGTAAATAAATTTAGTACATCATATCTTTTTTTTCGATTTACACGGTTTTCCACATAAAAACAAAAAATCTGCGGAATCGATCTTCCGTGTAAATCGGGTGACAGGTGTATTTACCTACATTTAGTTTTTGTTTGTTATTTGTTATTATTTTAAAATCATTTTCGTCATGTTGTAGTTTAACGATTAATGGTGAATTATAAATTTTATTATGGTTATTAATTGTTTTATATTTAGGTACAGCAGTTTTTAAACCTTTATTTATAATATCATTAATTTTATCAATATTTATTTCTATTTCTTCGTTGCTCATGTTTCTGTTATTTGGACACATGTAGGTTTGGTTTGTTCTATTTTAAAGTTCTGTGTTATGTAATTTAGTTATTTTCTTTCTAAATCTTACCCAATTAGTTTTGTCAAAGTTATATGAATCTTTGTTAATAGTTATAGCTAAATTAAATGTATCGTGATCTTTTTTATATACATTCATATAAATTGCGATATGATCACTATCATAATCAAAATTTCTAGCTCACAATTGTTTATACTTGTAGCTATTTCTAGTCTATCATCTGTTATACATAGGTCCAAAAAGGAACGAGTCCTTGGATACGTAGGATATTCAGAATTGTACAATTTGCTCCTATATTGAAATTCATTAATTTATAACCAGTTATGTAAAAAATTTCCTCTTGTGTTGTTGTATGTATTTTTCCTACTAGTATGCTTGGATTTAAGATCACCCGCTAATATATAATAGTTTTCCATTTTAGTTTTCCATTATTGCTGTTCCTCCACCTGATTCATCAATTCTATCATTTCTATATTCTTTATAAGTTATGCATTTGTTTGTCGTATTTTGCAGCATACCTAATTTATTTTCTCTGTTTTCAATTATTTGTTTACGTCTATCTTTTAACTTTTTTTTTAGCTCTTGGTATCTTGGGCATCCTTTATAATTTATTTAAAGTGGATCACCAATCATTGTTGATTTTTTGGATCCTATATAGATTTTGAAATTATTTTGATTCTGTAGTATTTTTAATTTTTTAAAGACAAAAAGAATTATTGTTAAAAATTCTCTTAATTTTTTTATTTCATTTTCATCATCCATTAGTATTTCCTTTAGATTATTTTTTAATTGTAGTTGGTTTCTTTCTGCATTAATGAGCAGGTGATTTATTGTTATTCTTTCATTGCATGTTGTACAAATTGGAGGTTCACATTTTTTGAAAAGGTATTTATGGGTAATGTTAGTATGACCAATTCTCAGTCGAGTTAGGCATGTTTCAAATTTACGGTTTTTCTAGTTACTTGTTTGCCACCTTTCCAGTCAATCTTTTATATTATATAATTGTGGATTTATTCGTTTATACTCTTCTATCCAGTTATTATTGAGTTTTTTGATAGCTAATGTTTTTATATCTTGCAAAGATGGTAGAAATTCATATGATATTTTCTTCTCTAATGCTTTTTTTGCTTCGGCATCTGCTTTTTCATTTCCTTTTATCCCAATGTGAATGGGTATTTACATATATGTGATTTTTCTATTTTCGTTATCAATCTTGTGGTGCGTAGACTGTATGATTTTGATTATTGTATTTGTTGTTTTCTTATTTTGTAAAGCTTCAATAGCACTTTTTCTGTCCGATAATACCAAGTAGTTATGTGAGTGATTATTATATGCCTGCATTGTGGCACATAATATTGCATTTAGTTCTGCAGAATAAATAGTTGTTTGGTTTTGAAGTCGATAGGATAGTATGATTGTCATTTCTTGAATTATTGCAAACCCAATTTTTCCATTTACTAGTGAGCCATCCGTATAGATTTGTATATAGTTATTGTATTTGCTGATTTCTTCTCTGAATAATTTTTTATAAGTTTCTGGTGAAGTTTCTTCTTTCTTATACTCACTAAGTTTTATATTAATATTCGGTTTTTTGAGTATCCAGAATGAGGTGTTATTTTCCGGTCTAATAGTCATAATTTTTGTTCACCATTATTGATCATACAGGATAATTCTGTTTGTCTATTTGATATATATTTACTTACGATATTTGTGCCTGCATTATTTATCGGTTGGTGTTGGTTCCATATTATGTCATAGTTGAAGTGTTGAGGGTTTGTTTTAATTTTGAAGATATAGTTAGATAATATTTTTTTCCTTCTTAGATTAAGTGAAGGTACTTCCGAGATAACTTCTAGGCTTGTTATTTGGCTAGATCTGGATGCCGCAGTTGATATTATAAGTCCGATATTTTGGATTGTATTTAATTTCTTCAAAACACCATGATTGGCGGTTGAGTATATAATGGATCCATAGTCAATGATTGGTAAAGTAAACGATTTGTATATTTTTAGCAGTGTATTTGTGTTTGTACTCCAGGTGGTGTTTCCCAGACTTTTGATGACATTTAACGATTTCATTTCATTTCTTTTAATTGCTTCTAAGTTTGGTTTCCACGTTAGTTTGCGGTAAAAAATGACTCCTAGTATTTTTATTTCATTTTCTATCTTAATGAGTCTTCCATCCAATAATAACATAGGTTGGTAATTAATTTTATATTTTTTTGTAAATAGTACTGCTTTAGTTTTTTCAGCCGAAAATATAAATCCTGTTTTAGTTGACCATTCTTTTAAGTTATCTAAAGCTTAATGTATGTTCTCTTCAATTTCATTACCATCTTTATGTCTCATGAAGATGGAACAGTCATCTGCAAAAATTAGGTTTTTTACCGGGAATTGGCAATTTTCTGTTATGCTGTTGATTGCAATTAAAAATAATGTAACACTTATTACTGATCCTTGTGGAATTCCATTTTCTAAATTAAATTCGGAAGACTCTATATTGTCCACTGCTATTACTATTTTTCTATTTTTAAGAAACTTTTTAATAAAGTTTCCCATTCTTCCCTTGATTACTATTTTCATTAATTCTTTTAATATACCATATCTCCATGTGATGTCATATGCTTTCGTGATGTCTAATGCAATAGTATTCTTTGTTTTTAAAAGCTTCATGGATTTCATTTTGAAGTAATCATTTGTTGACCGATTTTTTAAGAACCCACACTGGTGTTTTGAGAAAAAGTTTATTTTTTCGAGATACCATATTAATCTATTGTTTACCATTCTCTTAAGTGTTTTAGAGAGGCATGACGTCAATGATATCGGCCTATAATTTTCTGCCTTATTGGGATCGTTTTAAAATTGGTAACACTAAGGCTGTTTTCTGTTTTCCATTTTACCTGACGTCCATATTAAATTGAAAAAGTCCAATATTCTTGATTTATCAAAAATTTCAAGGTTATTGATCATTATGTAGTTATTTTCATCCAAACCTGGAGATGATCCCTTTTTTCCATTATTTCCATGATAAAGTTATTCTATCTGGATATTTAAAAATTCCTGAATCAGAATTATGTGATTTCATTATTGAAGATATGAACAATTTTCAATTGCAAAACCAGGCGAAAATGATGAATTTTGAGAACAGCGATGATATTTTAACATCGTTTTCTTCTGTTGTCATTTGTCAAACGTGATAGTTTTAGAGACAGGCAAATAAAAGTTATTCCATCGAAACAAACCATTAGTTCAGATGTCAAGACTGGAGCTATACCGAAAAATTATTACAACATAAAAAATTATTCAAGCACAAAAACTTATTCAAAAAAAAAAAAAAAAAATTAACAGCAGAAATTCAACATGGTATAGCTCAGTGCAACTATCCTGTTCGACAAAAAGGTTCCTGTTACAAGTGTGGTAGTTTGGGACATTTCGTTGGGAATTGTCCTCAAAAATTACTGTTGTCAAATAACAGTTATTCAATATATAATGAAATAAAATTATTCTCAACAATTAATTATATTGATGAAATAGAAAATATTACTTTAAATATAAATAAAAATTTGGATATAAATATAATTAATATCTTTTATGAACTTTTTAGTCAAAATAGTAATCATAAACATCAAATTAATGTAAACAATAAATTATCTGATTATGAAATGAAAATTATTTTGAATAAAAATGAGACTTTTCATTCTTTGCCTAGGCGTTTATCTTATTTTGAAAAAGAAAAATTACAGGAAATTTTAAATTAGTTATTGGAAAAAAATATTATTCGTTCTAGTGAATTACCTTATTGCTCACCTATAGTTTTAATCAAAAATAAAAATAACGAATTTAGATTTTGCATTGATTATTAGTCATTAAATAAAATTACGGTTAGGGATAATTTTCCTATTCCATTAATCGAAGATCAAATTATTCAATTAAATAAAAAACGATATTTTACGTCTCTTGATTTAAAAAATGGGTTCCATCACGTACCCATATATCAAGATTCAATTAAGCTTACATCGTTTATTACTCCATTAGGTCAGTTCGAATATTCAAAAATGACATTTGGTTTAAAGAATGCTCCTGCTGTTTTTCAACGTTATGTTAGTCGAATTTTCAAAGAAATGATTGATAAACAAGAAATTCTTATTTATTTTGATGATATTTTAATTGCGACGGAAACAAAAGTTGCTAACTAGGGGGTGCAGAAAAATCGTAGTTATATTTAACAGCGATTTATGTCCAAAAGATTTTTGTAATTAACATTACCTTTGTACAGGTTTGCCAGTTTTTCTATATGGCATATCGGGATTTTAGAAAAAAAAAAAAATTTAACTATATGTACATATTTTAAAAAAAACTTAGTATTTCAATTCAAATTTCTTTTTTAATTATTTAAATAAATCACATTTAATATTAAAAAAATAAACATTTGTTATAATAAAAAACCATAAATAAAATAAAATAAAAATTGCATCAAGTTCTTTGGCAACAAAAAAAGGAAAATTAAAAAACTAAATAAATTTCATCTGAAAACTAATTAAATTGTTAATATTTTTCATTTGATGCGCTTTTTTTTAATATTCCTTGAGCATTTTCAGTCTTTAAAAAAACTCTAAATTCTTTGCAGCTCATTTTATAGTTCTCCTTCACCATCAATTCGGCTTCTAAATTTTGAATGAGTAATTTATTCCTTTCTTTACGCCAAGCGCTAGTCATCAAACTGAATATTCTTTCAGATGTGGCATTCGAATGGGGAATTGAAAAAATGAAACTAACGATTTTATTTATATTTTCAGTATTATCGTTTAATTTAAAAAAATCAATCCATTTTACGTTAGTAGATAGATTAGCATTTTCGCCAATTATATAGGAATTTAATTTATGTAATTCTTCAAATAATAAATCCTCATTTACAGAAGCAATATTAAATTCTTTAATTATTTTTGCAATAGAGTTAAATTCTATAGCTTCATTCAAACGCAATGGTTTAAGTAAGGTTAACTTATTATTATCGCCAAAATCAAACCATTTTTCTAGATAACTTATGGCAACATCAAAAAATAAGTTAGCGTCTGCTTGGAATCTCTTTACTGCAGAATCATTATCACATTTCAACAATTCTGTTCTTGCGATCGAACCAAAAAATTGTTGTTTTTTTCTATCAATAAGTGATTGGCGCACTTCGTCCATTATATCATATAAATCCAATACAAGAATTGAATTACTTTGCAATTTTTTAAGCGCTGGCTGAAAAATGGTACAGGTGTTCATAACAAAGCCTAAATAAGCTAATGAGAGGTCGTCGTTGAAATTTTTTTTAAGTACCTGTATATTGAATTTTGAGATAAAAAGTACGCTTTTATCGGTTCAAAATTAGCGATTAGTCTCTCAACAGCTGGAAGAAGGCTAAGCCATCTAGTTGGTACGTGGCGTAATATTTCAGTCCATTCGATTTCTGCCCATTCAAAGAATTGTTTCAATATTGTTGTTCTCTTTGTAGATGAACTGAACTCATTGTAAATTTTCATCACAATTGAATCTATGTCAATTTTGAGTTGATTTGTCGCCTTTTTACAAGTATTATGCAAAATATGGCTGTTACATCCAACCGGTATTATGTTACTATTTATTTTTTTTAGTTCCGTAAAAACACTTTGGTTTTTCGCAAAATTTACTGCCGCATTATCAGCACAAAACGACGAAACATTTTTCATATTCAGGCTATTCTGTTCAATTTTTATTTTGATTGACTCAGCAATATTCCGAGATAATTCATTATCTAAAGCATAAAATGCAAGTAGTACATTTTGTATTCCTTTTTGCTTAGTAAAGTATCTCAGAATAATAGGAAAAGTTTTAATATTTCCTTTTTTTGAGGCATCAGTACAAATAGAAAATGGAACGTTGCCACTTAAATTTTCTAAAATAAATTATATTGATTCTGGCGCGAGCACATTAGAAACGATTTTAGACATTTTTGTCCCACCGCATCTATATTTTTGTGCTATATTTGAATCACTGAACATCGAAGGAAATAATGATTCCGCGCAATCACTAGAAATGTAGCTATGGGAGTGCATAACGGTGTGATATGTGAAAGCAACCTCAGATACGGTAACTTGCTCATCATCTTTACTTGTTGTACTGCTGAAGAATTTTGTAAGCTTTGCTGACCTAGATGAAGATTATATATTGGATTTATGGCCAACAGTTCTCATATGTTTAAATCATTTTCACCGCCATGTCCAATTGAAATTTTTAAATTATTGCAAATTGTGCATTTAAATTGTATAGAGGGCTCTGCACCACAGCAACTTGAATCGCCAGCTACAAACTACAAATCTATACTCTTTAGATGTGCATTTGAGGCAGAGCTTTACTGTTATCGTTTTTGGTATTATATTCTCCTTCTCATCTGAAACGTCGTTGGAATCAGTTCACATTATTATACTATTATACTTTTACTTGAATATTTATATTGATAAATAACTTTGTTTGTTACCAATTTAATCTGTTCTTTTTATTAGATAATAGAAAGAAACTTTTAACACATTTCAACAGGTTATGGGCCCAGAATAAAAATGGAGGAAGACAAAAATAAATTGCATGTGGTAATAACTTCAACAATTGAAAATTCAGATTGGAAGCGGATCTTGCAGAAAAAGATTTGTTAAAATATATTGAACTGGATATAGAAAGTATAATAGCTGAAACGGCAAAGCCGGAAGAAAAAGAACTGTTCAAAGGAAGAGAAAAGAAAGTGAAATCAATTCTTATTCACAGCTGATAAGTATAATAACCTTAGTTGTCAAAAAGTCAAACAGAAATAACTCATCTTGTAATCGCTGCCAAAACAAAATTAATTTAAGAAATAATACTGGAATAATATGTGATGGTGACTGTAAAAAATGGTTCTGCTGTCCATGCTCTGGCTGAGATAGCCAAAAATCCAGATATGAGGAAGCAGATATTATGAAAAAACTAGAAGTTATCATTGGCAATCAATCGGCTCATGATGATATTTTACAGCAGTTAAAAAAAAGAATTTCAGGAATTCAAAGGGATTATAGACTCTCTGATAGATGAAAATATTGGCTTAAGTAATGAAAACTTAATGTAATGTCTCAAAGAAGAAATCTTATTTAATAGAATTAAATTAGAGAAAATCAAACAAAATAAATTCAATAAAACAATTGAGATTTCTGGAGTTGAAGATATATCAGATTTAGATACATGTACAATAGCAGAAATTTTTTTTACAAAAGAATGGTATTGTGCTAAAAGCTGATGATATAAAATTATCACGAAGAGTTGCTGTAACTACCAAAAAATCAGGTGAACCACATAAAATAGTTGTTAAATTCAGTATTGCTAGTATAAAATCTGATATAATAAATGCTTGTAAAAAAACATCTCTAAAGATGTCAGAAATCTTTAATATTGAAGAAAATAATGAAAAAAATGAAAATACCGATCAGATTTTTATAAATGAAAAGCTTACCAGCTATTTTGGATTGTTGTTCAAAAAAGCTCGAGATTTGAAAAGAAATGAAATTATAAAATTTGCATGGGTAAAAGATGGTAAAATTTTTATTCGAAAAAACGAAAAAAGCAAGACAATAAGAGGCTTGCATGAAAACAATTTAAACATAAATGTCAGCAGCAATGACGTTTAACTTACCATTAAATACTCATGTTAATAATAATATTTATAATATATCACAAGTTACATTTAAAAAAACTCAATCATTAAAAATACTATATATGTATAAACACAAGAAGTTTGAAACATAAATTAGATGAAATCACACATATACTCGATTCTCTTGATTCCACTGTACATGTAATATTATTCACAGAAACGTGGATAATGGAATATGAAATTGATCAAGTTAATATAAATAATTATAATAAAGTCATGTCTTGCCGTATAAAAAGAAAAGGTGGTGGTGCTGGTTTATTTGTTCACAATAGCATAAAATATAAAACAAAACAAAATTATTGTGATGAATTTAATAGTATTGTCAGTGTTGAACTACATATTAATAATAAAAAATTTGATATATGTGGAGTATACAGGCCACCTGATAGAAACAACAATAATGTCAACCAATTTCTGAATATGTTAGATTCCAATCTGGAAGTATTAAATAAACAAAATTCTCTTGTTATAGGTGATTTTAACTTCAATATTATTGATTTACATGATAATAATGTCCAAAAGTACAAAAGAATAGTTGAATATAATGCATTTTTTTCTGCAACCGAGAGATTACAAGACCAGCTTCATCCACTTGTCTTGATCATGTTTTAAAAAACGATCCTATGTCTAAAATTAATATAACTTATTTAAATTCAGATATTTCTGATCACGTCATTATGTTTATCGAAAATGACAGTCACCAAATTAAACACAAAAAAATAACAAAATGTAATCAAATAAAAACAATTAATTTTGATACTGTCAAACAACAGATATTAAACTATATTATCGATAATGATAATAATAATAATATAAATAATGATAATGACGTGAATGATCTCAGTACAATGCTGACATCTGCAGTTAATAATGCAACAGAAAGCTTAACTCATATTAAAAGCTTTATAAATAAATTAGTAAAGTATTCGGCACCTTGGATTGATTCAGAGTGTGTAGAATTAATCACCAGGAAAAATTATTGGCATCGCAAACATATCCAAAATATTGATTCAGATTTTTTTAAAAATAAATACCATTTTAATAGGCTAACAACTTAATAGGCTTAATAGGCTAACAACTACTAAAAGAATGAAAAAAAAGCATATGACACAAAAAAATTTGAAAAAGCAGGAAATGATATACATAAAAACTGGAGATATATAAAAAAAAATTATAAATGAGGACGTAGATGATGAAAAAAATGATTTCTTTGATAACAATATAGTGAATTCTGGTGATAAACAGCAAAAAATTTGAAAAATTTAATACTTTTTATAGTCAAGTTGGTGAAGAAATGGCGAAAAAATATAATACCGTATATTATCCTAAGACACGTACTACAGCTGAATTTAAGTTCAAAAACATAGATAAAGAAAATACTTTAAAGTTGATACATAATTTGTCTAATTCAAATTCGACTGGGGCAGATGGGATTAAGGCAACTGTTATAAAAAAATGCAAAAATGAATTAGAAAATAATATAAAAACTTATAAATGCTTCTTTAAATCAAGGTAAAATGCCAGATAGTCTAAAAATAAATAAAGTTATACCAATATATAAATAATCAGGTGAAAAAGAAGAAATTAGCAATTTTCGACCAATATCCATTTCTTCGATCTTTAGTAAAGTTATAGAAACTTATGTTAATCATCAATTGGTGGAATATTTACAAGATAAAAATTTATGCAATTGTAAACAATATGGATTCAAAAAGAAATCTAACACACAAGCTGCTCTTTTCGATGTAATATCACATATACAAGCTGGATTAAATAATAAAAATAAAGTTGCTGTAGTATTTTTTGATCTACAAAAACCTTTCGACTCGGAGGACAGAAATTTTTTATTGAGAATTCTATTTAAACATGGAATAAAAGGAAACGAATATAAATGGTTTGATAATTATTTGTCAAATCGTAAACAATATTCTGATTGTAATGGAGTGAAAAGCAGTTTAAAAGACGTAGATTTCGGTGTAATTCAAGGAAGTTCGTTAGGACCAACACTTTTTTTTTATTTTTTTTTATTTATTTATTTACCAAACAAGGTACAGTAATTACTTACATATAAATTACATATTTTTATTTTATAGTTAGCATAAGATCTATATTTAAATAACAAAATGAAAAATTTACAATAAAATTAATTAAAATTAAAATTAAAAAGAAAATATATGTACATTATTCTTAAATTACAATTATGATTACTTTTAAAGTATATTTTATCTATATTTATAATTATAAGTATGTTTGAGATATTTTTTTATCCATAAACACATAGAAGAAGTTAAGTTTCTAATATAGAGAGGTTGGTTATTAGTTGTGACTTAAAAGCGTATTTAGAGTTTGAGGTGTTAGAGTGTGTAGCGAATTTATTGTAGATTGTACAACATCTGTTAATTGGTTCATTTTTTTTTTCCATAGTCTGTACGATGAAAGTATTCAACTAGAGGCTTAGACACTCTTGTTTGTCTTAAATCGTTATTGGGTTTTATTTTATCAGATATGTAGGAAACTTCAATATTTTTGTTTAATACATCATAGGTAAAGCATGATGTTAACAGGATTCTTCTTGAAGATAACGGTAATAAATTAATTAACGCGAGTCTGGTAGAATAAGATGGTAAATTGTCATAGTCATTAGGATCATGTAGGTCTCTTAAAGTAAATAGCAGAATTTTTTTTTGAATTGATTCAATTCTCTTACTATTAATTTGATATATTGGATCCCAAATTTGACAGGCATATTCCAAAATAGGCCGTACGAGGGAGCAGTACAAAGTTTTAGTCACCCATATGTTTTTAAACTCCTTCGCTCTCCTTTTAATAAAGCCAAGTAATTTATTAGCTTTTGCAATAATTTTATCATAATGATAATTGAAAGAGAGCTTGCTGTCAAGAATAATGCCAAGGTCTAGTATTTGCTCAACACGGTCAAGAATAGTACCATTTAAGCTATAGTTGAATTTGCTGGTACATCTTTTGCGAGAGAAAGTAATTACATGACACTTAGATATATTTAGATATAATCTATTTTGTATGCACCAGTCATTAAGAGAATCTAATTTTGATTGTAAAAATCGTGCATCAGCCATCAGAGGGTGAATCAACAACATAATAAATTTTCAAATCATCAGCATATAATAGATGAGGTATGTCATGTTTTATTTCAGAGAGGTCAGAGATCAAGATGTTAAATAATAGAGGACCTAAGTGACTACCTTGGGGTAAGTAGGGTAATATGGCGTTTCTGGGCCACATTTTTTCATACAAAAATTGAGGCTCCATACAAAATGATATTGTAAAAATATGTTTTTTTGTTGTGGTTTTGTGTTATCAGTGAAATATTTAATTTTTTTGTTGTGTTGTTTATGAAATTTTTGGTGGCGTGGGTTTAGTAATAGAGTATATGAATTTGTTTCTAGATGGATTTTTGTGTGATGAATATTTGTGTGTGTGTGTGTGTGTGTGTGTGTAGGGTATTCTAAGCGGCCATTATTTTATAGGTTGTGACGTGGGGGATTCCACAATTTTAAATTTTGTATACTTCAAGGTTACTTTTAGAATATGGTTTTGAGTTGTTATCAGTTAAATATTTTTTTTTCTAGATTTTTAGTGGAATATTAATTTATATTTTTTGTGTGTAGGTTAGTAGAGAGACCTAAGAGAGTTTTGGATCACCTTTTAACAAACCCCTTAATTTGTGAAAAGCATGGTAATAAGTGTGTTTGTGTGTTTGTGTGTCTGTCGTTTTGTCGTGTTGTCTGTCTGTCTGTCGTTTTGTGTGTTGTTTTTGTTTTTTGTTGGAATGTGTAATTAGATTTGTGTGTGTAGGGTGTGGTATTTTGTGTATCTGTCACGTGGTTCTGTTAGGGATTTTGTGTGTGAGTCAGTTGGTGTGTGATTTTCTTGTTTTTGATGTGTGAATTGTTAGCATAGTCTAAAATTTGTATGTTGATAATTTGTATGTGTAGTTGTTGTTGTTAAAATTTTAAATTTTTTGTTGTGGTTTTGTGTTCTTATCTTTTCTATATGATTTTTTTTTGTATAGGAATAGTAATGGAATATTATAATTTAATTGTGGGTTTAGTTGTTTTATTTATTAATTTTTTTTTTTGCGTAGGTAGGGTGATTTTTTTTTATATAGTTTTTTATTAGTAGATAGTAGAGTATTCTTAGCGGCCATTATTATATAGTTTGTGACGTGGGGGATTCCACAATTTTAAATTTTGTATACTTCAAGGTTAATTTTAGAATATGGTTTTGAGTTGTTATCAGTTAAATATTTTTTTTTCTAGATTTTTAGTGGAATATTAATTTATATTTTTTGTGTGTAGTAATATTTCTGAAGGTTATTATTATTATTATTATTTAGTTGATATCAATCAGCTGTTCGAAAACTAAATAGAGTGAAAATAAAGAAATTAAAAAAAAATGTATTTGTGTATATTTTTTCATTTTTATTTCTTATGTATATATATATAAATTAATTTAATTTTGAATTTGAGGAATTCTATAGTGTCCCCAAGCTAAAGTGTTAATCTTATCATCTAATATATATCTTTTATCATCTAATGCACTTAAAGATATTTTATTTATTACTTGGGTATAAATACAGTGTAACTTAGTTCTAAATACAGTCATATTTTTGTATATTATTTTATTATTTAGTAAACATGTTTTTTTAATGCAGACAATAAATTTTGATGATTATTTAAATTGTCTTCAAAATAATTGTATGATAAGTAGAAGGCAATGTCAAATAACTTCAGACTCCCATAAAGTATTTACAATAAATCAAAATAAAATAGCTTTAAGTTCCAAAGATGATAAAAGATATGCTATTAATGAAACTACTGATACATTGGCATGGGGGCACTATAGTATTAAGAATTTATAACTTGTTCAGTTCCTGGAAACAGGAAAGCTGGAATATCAATTTCAAATAATGCCGAGGGAAAATTCCACTTTTTACTTGGGTCCAGTGGAAGTGGAATTCCACATGCTATATCAAGGTTAATTTATGAAATTAAATCAGCTGTTATATTTATACAAAATTATTTATTTATAATAAAACAAATTATTTAAGTTTATACAAAATTATTAAAAATACAATATTATTTATTTATTTTATTTATGATTCCGCTGGTTTGATTTTATATCTAATATTATTTTCACAATTACATAATATTATAACATCTAAATTAGATATGTGATAATATTTGCGTTTCATGCCCATCATAGGAAGCTCAGCTATTGTGAAATGATATTCATCTAAGTTGTATCTCTGTCTATTTTCCCAATACCATTCTTCTGTAAAATATTTACTATTATAGAATGCTGTCAATCCAAGATGTTTTAATGTTGGTCGAAATATAGGTGCTAGTACTTCTTGACAAATTAAGGCTTCAATTGAATGATTGCTGATATTTTTTGAGTTCAACCAAGACATTTTTGTGTTAATTAATTAAATATTCAATTTGGATGTTTTATATTAACTAAATAATATTTTGCATGAGATTTGGATATTTATAGAGTATGAAATATAGCAAAAATTAATTAGTTTTATATATGTGGTGAAACAAAAAAATATTCACATGTTTTTCATTATCCATATCTATCAGGATACAGACAAAACCATAATATTTAATAAATAATTAATTATGGATAATCAAAAAGTTAGAATATCGTGAGAACTACAAAAAAAAATATTTTTTTTAAACTTAAAAGTTTTCTTATCATATTTTTTGGACTATAAAAGTAGCTGAAATTTAAAAATGATTATTAGTTTACATCAAGCAACATCAAGTAATGGCTAATTTTTTAAAAAAATTAAATAAAACCTTTCAATTGAAGGTACTTAAAATAGAAAAATTAAATCTCCTAAGGGAGAATTTTATTTACGAGATTGCAGATTTAAAAAAAATTAATACAAAATATGGTGAAAGGATCTTGGTTGAACTAGAAGATTGTAAAGTGTTTTTACCGGCACGGTACGGCAGGATGGATGAGGAAACATTAAAAAAACTTCAAAATGGTCGCTACGGTATCAGAACACTTGGTAGAGCTGGAATCTCTACCAACATTGAATTCGTTGATCTAGATGTGGAAGAACCAGTAGAAGAACCAGTAGAAGAACCAGTAGAAGAGGATTGGGATTGAAATTATATTTATATAATATAATAAAAAATTTTGTATTAATATTTGTATTATATATAAATAAAAAAAAGTTTTTTGTTTAAAATTCTATATAAACTTTTTTTATTTTATATACCCATCCCAATTATTTAAAGGTTTTCTACTCTTTCTCTTATCATAAAACACGTGGAAGATCAAATTAAATAATAATTTCAAATTTAAATATTTTTATTATAAATTTAAATAAGATAAATAAACAACAAATTTTTTAAAATTTCATTTTTTTATTATTGTGTTTTATAAGTTTTTATTTCAGAGCTCTAAATAACATTGCATAATTTTTATATAATAAACATACATTTTCAACTGCACACATACCAGTGTGATTTACTAAACATTTGGGTGTAAATGAAGTATTGCATTTGGATTTTAAAAAATACAAATTTTGACAATTATATTCATTTAGATCTACAATATTATTGTTGTTTAAATTTTCACTAAGCCATATTTTCTTTTCCAATCCTTTAACATATATTTTGGTGTTAAATTTTATTATAGTTTTTATATGATTAATAACATCTTGTAAAATGGTAAAACCGTCATCCCATCTAATTCCATGGTAGTGTTTCTCAAGCCATCTAACATTTTTTTTCATGTTAGTTGAGACGCGGTGTAGACTATATGGTGGTTTTATAACATAATGCTGCAATTCGTTATTTGAAGAAAATATTGCAATTTCTTTTAAAATAAACTTTTTATTATCATCTCTAAAGCCTTGAATATCTATTATGAAGTATGGATGTGTCATTTTAAGATACTTTTGAAACTTCTCCACTCAGAGGATTATAATGTACTAAACGATCGTGCAGCATAAGACAATAAGCATATGTATTGTCGGGTACTCCTGCAGCGGATTTTATCTCAATTCTTACATCAACAGGTCCAGTTTTCAGATTTTCATTTTGATGACGAGTATATATTGCTATTATCATTGCAGACGATTTAAATTCGCTCCAGGAGAGTAATGGTTCAGCAGTAATTTTATTGTAGTAATTTTTTTGAAAGTTTACATATGCATCATAAACCAAAGCATAACGGTTTTTATCAAAAGACAGATTCATATCTTCATATGGATAACAATCTGAATTAAGATACACTTTTAGATCAGTAATACCACAATGATCAAATTTTGAGGAATCTGCTTTTAATTTATCCAGCTTGTCAGTCTGAAAAGCTATAACTACAAATCTCGGTTTTTCTAATTGAGTCGTAGTCTTTACATGCCAAATATTGTGAGTAGTGTTTATGGGTAATGATGGATATTCATATAGATCCCAATTTCGAAAAGCTAATTTCATTGTTTCCCCATTGCTGATGCTCTGATATAAATTTAACTTCATCGTATCAGATAGTGATATGTGTTGTACTTTCCATTGAACTTTTGACAAAGTTATTTTAGGATTTTCATTTTCATCGGTACAAATTAAAGCATTTTTATCGGTTCTGGTACGAGTTAGAACTAACTCATGTCGTGCATTTGGTATAATATTCATGTAATCTTCAGCAAACCCTAATAATCTTTTCAACGGAATACAAAAGTTGAAATAAAATCCTTTGGGGTCTATTGATTCTGATGGAGACCAACTGGCATTATAAAGAGCTTTGCTTTCATTAGAATTCAAAGAAATATAGTTTTTTAAACATGATGTTTAAAAAACTTCTTTGCCATTAATTTCATATCGAATTTCGTCAAAAAGAAATGCTGCTGCATTATTAATTAATTTAGTTTTAGTAACAGCTCCTCCATCAGCTGTTTTAGAAACCGTGCCTTCTATATATAGCAAACTAGTTGATGGTAGTATATTTATATTTTGATTCTGTATAACAATTCTTATAATATCGCTATTTTGAAATGAATTCAAAAATGGCGAATAACTATGCCATTGAGAATTTGTAATATTTTCATCAAATATTGGTTCATGAAAGCTATTTAGTATATTTTTCATTGTTTTTTCTTCACTTTAAATCCAATTGATTTTAAAAATTGTTGATTTTGTTGTGTTAATATCTTTAAGGTTCTCGGATAACGTCCGTGTAGATCGAATATTTGATTACGATTGAAATTCAATTCGTTATTTCTCAAGTATTTATTAGTTTGAAGTTCTTGGTTATATATGATCATGTTTGAAGCTTTAAATGCAATCTTGCAGTTATATTTTCACCTCTAAAATTCAATAAATTTCCGTCTTGATCAGTTAGCTTTAATGTTAATGAAGTTAATCGTTCAACGTTTACTGGTAAATAGATCACATTCAATGGTACTTCAATTATTTTATATCCTGGACTTACTTTAATCGAAAACTGATGCAATATATGTGATTGTTGATTATTTATATAAGTTCCACCAATAATATTACACTCAACACGTATAGTATTAACTCTATTTATGTCAACATAGAGGTCTGATATATGCAACTCATTTTTAGATAATATTCTTTGACTAAAACCTAAGAGCTTACAAATACTCTGTTCTTTGGTAAAATCAATATCTCCTATATCAGAATAAATTTCACATTTTAAAGTATTATTGTTTGCTTTCAAATTAAATTTTTTTCGAACTGTCTGATCTGATGTCATATTATCATCTATATCCAATGCTTTGCAAATATACCTCTCTATATCATCAATTTCATAAGATCCCACAGGTATCGTGATGATTTTTTCTCCAATATGAAATTTATTATTATCAATATCAACATTTGGGATTGAATTATATGTTTGAAAATCTACTAATCCACAAACATAATTTTCTTTTAACTGAATAGGTGGAAAATATTGAGAAGTTAGTAATGAGCTATTACCATTAAGAGTTAATGTTAACGACATGATGAATTGAAAACAAATGATGGTTTTTTTAAATATATCATTATTTTATTAATATTTTTCTCTAAAAATTATAAAAAAAATTCAAAAACATTTTGTAATAAAAAATTTAAACATAAATGTCCACATATAAATGTGTTAAATTGTTGTTCTTCATTATAGTTGTACAATAAATTATTAGCACCTAAATATTTCACAATTTCAATTGGTGGTCTCAAATTTCCAAAACTATCAAAGTAATGAGCTTGTTTATTTTCTCTTTTGTAATATGCTACCCAATGTGTTCCCGGACCACTATAATCATCCAAGTTGATTATACCACATTCACGATTCCATGGTTTAGAAGGCAGATTATTACGCATAAAAACACCTCTAAAATGTGGTAAATGTTCTCCAAACTTGAGTAAATCTATATTGGTTAGCGGTCGATTAGGTAGCAACTTTAAAAGTTTTTTGATTGATTTTGTTGTTTTAAAAATAGACCCAATCCTTTTTTATGTGGTTTTAAGTACAATCCATGACCATTTCTCGAATCAATTGTGATAGTTTCCATAGCTTTGTTATGACGATGATTTTCCTCTAGCCCTTTTTTTGCATTACTAGCATCACTCACTGCTTTCGCTATGCCTGCAACTCCCCCTGAAAGAGCACCAATAGCGGAAAGGCCAGCGAATAATGGTACTAAAAAAGGAAGGACTCCACCTAATTTTGGTATTGGTAAGACTCTAGGTACTTTGATTTTCTTGCGATTCTTCCCTTTAGAAGTTTTTCTAGCAGCTCGAAGCGCTATTTTTATTGCATCTTGTTGATTTGTTGGGTTAGCAGTCTTAACAGCTATTTTAGCAGATTGTACTGCATCTCTAAATGAATTTACATCTAGAGTCTTATTTGTGTTCTTAGTCTTAGTTTTAGTTTTGTTTTTTTTTTCTCCGCATAGCACCCATTCCAAGTTTTACTTTAGCTTTCATAACGTTTGTAAGTAAAAGAGAGCTAGCACGCTCACCTAAACTGGAATCCTTTGCAGTTACTCGAGCCCACGCTTTTTCAGCTAATATTTTATCTGCAATATGTCTATTATTTATATCTTTATTTTCAGAATATGCTATATCATGTTCTCGACAAGCTTCATCCAATAGATTAACCCCTCTATCACCGCGAGTTAATCTTGTTTTAAGTTTAGTTCCAGGTCCACAATAATTATATCCAGGCAAATGTAATTCAAATGGTAAATTATTTATTAGAGAGTTTAAAACACCTCCTCCTCTTTTGATGCCTTTTTCACAATTAACCGAATGATAATTAATCATAATTTATTTATATAATTGACCTCAAGCTTTGATAACTTTTTCATAATTAAATTTATTTTAGAAAATATTTAATTATATATATATATATATATAAATCATTAATACTAAGATTTTCAAATAGTCAATAAGATGAAGTTTGTGAAGCAGCATGCTAAAATTAGAATTAAAAATTTTGATGAAACTGTCGGTTTGGGTGTTGAAAAAAAAAGTAAACATGGCCCCTTATTACCAAATAATATACGAGGGTTAATAGTAGGACCCTCAAATTGTGGTAAAACCAATGTCATGTTAAGCATATTATTAGACCTCAATGGAATGTGTTTTGAAAATATTTATATATATTCAAAATCATTACACCAACCTAAATATGAATATTTAAGAAAATTGATAACTTCTATCAAGGGAATGGGGTACTATGAATTTTCAAATAATTGTGAAATAATGGAACCCTCGGAAGCTAAAAAAAATTCAGTTTTTATTTTTGATGACGTTGCTTGTGAAAAGCAAAATAATATACGAGAATATTTTTGCATGGGCAGACATAATGATGTTGACAGTTTTTATTTATGTCAATCGTATACACATATTCCTAAACATTTAATTCGCGATAATGCTAATTTCATAATCTTGTTCAAGCAAGATGATTTAAATCTTCGACATATTTATAATGACCATGTAAACTCTGATATGTCATTTAATCATTTCAAAGATGTATGCAAAGAATGTTGGAAGAATGATTATGGATTTTTACTAATTGATAAAAACAGATCGGGTGATAATGGTGGTTATAGAAAGAATTTCGATGAATTTTTATTGAATGAAGAATAAGCTGAGATTTGGAACAGCAATCACGAGTCTGTTGCAATCAGGGGTCTGTTGCAGTTCATAAGCGATCTGATCAGAGAGGGGCGGGTCAGTTTATAACAGGATATATAAGCAGACAGTACCGTGCTTAAGCTACATATATATTAATTAGTACATCTTAATATGAAACAAAAAGTTTTCACAGAAATGATAAAAGCTCAAAAAGCTTTGAAACGAAAATATGCAATTTTAAAATCTGGTGAAATAGCTAAAGGAGATGAATTAGAAAATTCTTTCAAACCTATAGTGAAACCGTTAAACGATTTAATAAAAGTAGTTGAACATAAAATGACCAAGGATATAACAATAAAACCTGAAATAAAAGAAGAAGAAAAGTATGAGCATCTTAAACCAGAGAAATTGAGTTATGACAGCTTCAAAACTTCAACACCGAATTCAACTTTAACATTTAATAATACTGATAATTATGAAACACCCATGAAAAAAAGTAATATTACGAATAGTTTATCATCTTCTACAACTAAAAAGTCTGTACTTGATAACACCTATGGACCATATTTTGATGATACACAGAAAATTCTCAAAATGGGGAAATCCACCTTTAGCATTGATGATAAAACTGGTGATATTTACATAGATAATGAGGTTTTTAAGAAATCAGATGGTTTAAGTGAATTGATATTTAGAAATAATCCTCAAAAAGAACTATACACTGAAAAAGATTTGACAGACTATAAAAAAATATTATTAATGACGAATGCTCATTTAAAAAACCCAAATGATTCATATTCACAAATTAAGGGTAGTAAAGGAAAAAAATATTCAAATATAATTAGACAACTGATGCCTCATAAGCATAATACGCGAAAAAAATTAGGTAGATCGATAAATCTGTCAAATCTTAAAATACAGCCAGTACAAATGCAATTTTCTTCAAAACCTGTACAATATGTTCATTGGGATGATCCAAATGAGCTTGTTAATAGATTAAGACTTTTGATTGCATCTCAAGCAGCTGGCAACAACAATCATAATAACGAAATTATTTCAATAATTGAAGAGCTTAAGGAGGCTAACTTAATTGAATAAATAAAAGATTTTGCAAATGTATTTTTTCGCTATAAGCAATATGGTTATTGACAAGTTCGGTCGAAGTGATAATTTTGAAAGATCTGCTCCAGGTCGACCAGGAATTGGTTTTTATTTAACATCTGATGGAAATTATGATCTACAATTTAAAAGTCTTGTCAATATTAATAATCCAACGAATCTTAATGATGCAGCAACAAAAGGATACATAGATAATGAAATAGATGCGCTTAATAAGAGTATTATAATGCTACGAAAATCTATTGATGATACATATGATAGTTTAATGCAATATATTAAAGATGAGAATTTAAAAATAACAGAAATATTGGAAAATTTAGAACAAGCTATAATTAGGTTGGAAGTTGTTAATTTTACCAAAAACGATCATGAATAATAATATTTTGCACATATACCTAAATTATGAGTAAGAGAAAGGTTGTTGAGGAGCTGCATAAACCTGTTAGAAGAAACTTTAAGAGACGACGTGTTATAATCAAAGGTTTTGATGATCTTTGGCAAGCCGATCTGGTAGAAATGGGTGCATATGCTAAAGAAAATGGTGGTTATAAATTTTTACTTACTGTAATTGATACGTTTTCAAAATATGGTTGGGCTATTGCAATAAAAAATAAAACTGGTGATACAGTTACTCAGGCGCTTAAATCTATTTTCATAAATTCAAATAGACAACCCAAAAACTTGCAAGCTGATGATGGTAAAGAGTTTTTCAACAAAATATTTCAAAATTTAATTGTGAAATATAAGATTAATCATTACTCAACATTTAGCTCTTTGAAAGCTTCAATTGTTGAACGTTTTAATCCCACAATAAAGGAAAAAATGTGGAAAGAATTCAGTTTTAATGGAACCTATAAATGGACTACAATAATTCAGAAATTTGTACATGATTATAATCATTCAATTCACAGAACAATTAAACGAAAACCTGCTGAAATCGCGAAAGCAGATGAAAAAACACTTTTAGCAACAGTTTATAATCATATTAAAATTGCACCATCTGCAAAATTTAAAGTTGGTGACTCAATTCGTGTGAGCAAGTTTAAACATGTTTTTGAAAAAGGTTATACACCCAACTGGACAACTGAAATATTCAAGATAACTAAAAGACAACTTACAAATCCAATAACTTACTTATTAGAAGATTATCAGGGGAACCCTATTAAAGGTGGGTTCTATGAGCATGAATTACAAAAAGCAAAATATCCTGGAATATATTTAGTTGAAAAAGTAGTCAAAACCAAGGGAGATAAAGTTTTTGTGAAATGGCTTGGATTTCCTTCTAATCAAAACTCTTGGATAAACAAAAAAGATTTGTTATTGTAAACATACTGCTAAAAAAACTCATAATGTTTATGCATTCTATATTATATAAATTTGAGTTCTTCAGAAAATAATATTTTTCAATAATTCAGTTCAAGCAAATTTATCATTGAGAATAGAGCACCTGCAGTGAATAACAAAATCCTGAAAATGAGTGACAAAAAAACAATTATTAAATGAAGGCAAGAATATGGATAAAATTAAAGAATGTCAATATAAATTATTTTGCGCAAATGCAAAAGCATGTTACACATGTCCATTAAAGCAAGATCCCTCATCATCATCAGCAGCATCTGGAAAATCTTCAACTGCTTATAAAAATATGAAAAAATAAATAAGTTTCATTTCGATGATGTCATAAATAAATTGAGCTTTAGATTTAAGAAAAAAAATTGTAAAATATATTGAAGTAAATAAAAGAAATAATATTAAAATTCAAAAACAATTCTTTATTAAATTATATAAATACTTGTGAAACTATATAAACTGATAATAATGTTATTAACGAATACTCTACTCTACCACTATTATTATTACATTTGTCATAAATTCTATATTTATTAGTTGTTGGACTAGTTGATGAATTAGTTGCCAGCTCAGTTGATGAAGCAATCACCGATACCATTGAATCAGCTGTGGTTGATTCTGTTATAGATTCAGTAATTGAAGCCACATATTTATCAGTTGTTGGGTTAGTTGATGAATCAGATACCAAATCAGTTGGCAAGTCTGTTGATGAATCCAGTACCAATATCATTAGATCAGCTGTTATAGATTCAGTTGTTGAATTAGCTGCGGATTCACTAATTAAAACCGTCCACAGTACCGCAATATATAATGTTGAGAATAATTTCATATTGATTTTATCTTAACTCCAACGCTATCAATTCTTTACTATTCATTTATATTAAATTTATTTGATATTTATAATAATTTTTTTCTTTATTCCCCATTAAGTTATATATATATTTAAGATATTTCCATTTTGTATGTTTGTTTCACTTTTTGTAAATCAATTATTTGAAAATCTGATTTGTATGATGTGTCATATGCTGTAAACCTTTCAACTTCACCATTGCTTGAAATTCTTTCACTATCAAATTCCATATATTCATAACATTTTATTTTCAATGATTGCTTTTTAAAATTGCTGCCATACGAACATTTCAATGTGATTTCTTTGTTCTCATCATATACAAGTTTAAAATGTCTATAAAATATATTTACACTCTCGATTATACCAGCAATTTCCTGTTCTTTTCTAATTAAATCAGCTCGAAAAGCTTCAATAGCTTCTTCAACAGTAACATAATAATTTTCTAATGAATCCTCGCCTAAAATATTTGCTGGTCTAGTTGTTGTTGTTTCAGTTTCATCATCATCATCCAATTTTGTTTCTGTTGCGGTTACAGTTTCGTCATCAAATTTTGTTGTTGTTGTTGATGATGAAGCATTTTTTATAATATAATTATCATCATTTTCAACATGTTTTAGAAGTTTTATAGTCAACCGCACTTGAATTGTTTCATTACTCGGCAGTAAAACATTAAATATAGCATCTCCATTATTATCTTCATTTAATTGAATATTATTTGTGGGAGCTCCGTAAATCTTAATAAGACTTAAACTTAAAATAGTGCAAATAATATGTAAAAAATGCATTCTTTTTTATTTCGATGCTATGATTGTAGTTTACTCTTCAATTATATTTCGTAGAATGAAATTTTATTGTTGCTGCTGCTGCTGCCCTTGCTTCTTTTGTTGTAAATGAATTTCATAAGAAGCTCTAAAATCTTCCACTAACACCAATAAACGTAAAACGTCATCATCTGTAACTGAAGTATTTTCTTTTTGGATGTAATTCGTTTTCACCACATTCAAATTATCAATTAAATATTTTATTCTGTCTCTCATATATTTATTATATACAGCATCAAAAGTTTTTTTTATATTCTCTAATTGTAGTAGCGCATTATTAAGCCTTTTTATCAATTCTGATTTTACATTCGAATCTATGATATCAGGTTTTCTATATATAGACGTAGTAAGAGATAATGATTCTAATTTTAATCCTAATGATCCCGATGATTCTGATTTTTCCTTTGAAACAAGTTCCCAATCATTTTCTACTGCGAATGGACAATCACTTGGAAATTCATATATTTTGGGAGCTTTTTTTTATCATTGGTTATATTACTTATTTCACCAACTATTCCCATGTCACCACCCAAAACTTCAATGCTAACATGCTGCCATTCAAGAAATTTAATATTCCAGCTTGTATATGATGGTAACATTTCACCATTTCTTGTACATAGTAGTAAAACCCTATCACCATTTTCAGGAGTTGCCCAAATCTCTAACGCTGAACCATAAATTTTTACATAAACTATTTTGAAAGATTTCCATTTTCTCATGCACACACAATATTTACGTCCATGATATAAATTTTCACACCAAAACATCTTCACCTCAACTCAATCAATTATCTACTGTTAATTTATATTCAATTTGTATTGTCTTTATAATAATCCATTATTTCCATAATATTCCGTTTTCTTATATATTCAACTACACATGCACATGTATGCATGCAATCACATTTTATTGGTTGACATGAGTTTGTTGAAGAATTAGGAAATCTTGTACAGTAATCAATTATTAAATTTTTATGTTCATCTAATAAAATACTATAGTATTTCCTCAAAAAATCTTCTATTAACATATTCACAAAGTCTACTCAATTGAATACTATAAAAACCAACTGATCTCTGCTTTAATTATAATTATTTCCTAGGAGACAATCTCTGATACAATCTCATAAGCTTTAGACAATCATTCTGATTGAAATATAGATTAATACATAAACATGTATCGGGACCGGATGTAGCTTCATTACTAGACCACAAACAACTTGAGAAGTGACAACCATGAATTGAATTTACCATTTCATTATTAGCTAATTTACTTAATAATCTCTGATAATTTTCAAACTTTTCCTTATGCTCATCAAGTAGAAAATCATTATATTCATATAAAAATTTGTTTAATTCCTCTAATGAATATGATAAATTCACATCATAATCATCAGTATCAAACTCTTTAATTGTTTCAAGATCTTCAAATGATGTCATGACTGAATAGTAACACGTTAATTAGACAACTGACAATAAAATAGAAAAATCATAATTTAAAAATTGTAAAAAACAAAAATATTCAACTGCGCATATTACAGGATTCGAACCCTAGCTACCTTTTTTATTCAGTCTTTTTTAAAGCATATAAATTAAATTTAGGAACTAAACCAATTGCGCTATAGTTGAATATTTATTTATGTTAACTTTATAACATTTTATCACCCAAAAATTCTAAAATTGACCTATATATAAAATAATTATCACTCGGAATCCCCCACGTCACAAACTATATAATAATGGCCGCTAAGAATACTCTACTATCTACTAATAAAAAAGTATATAAAAAAAAATCACCCTACCTACGCAAAAAAAAAAAATTATAAATAAAACAACTAAACCCACAATTAAATTATAATATTCCATTACTATTCCTATACAAAAAAAAATCATATAGAAAAGATAAGAACACAAAACCACAACAAAAAAATTAAAATTTTAACAACAACAACTACACATACAAATTATCAACATACAAATTTTAGACTATGTTAACAATTCACACATCAAAAACAAGAAAATCACACACCAACTGACTCACACACAAAATCCCTAACAGAACCACGTGACAGATACACAAAATACCACACCCTACACACACAAATCTAATTACACATTCCAACAAAAAACAAAAACAACACACAAAACGACAGACAGACAGACAACACGACAAAACGACAGACACACAAACACACAAACACACTTATTACCATGCTTTTCACAAATTAAGGGGTTTGTTAAAAGGTGATCCAAAACTCTCTTAGGTCTCTCTACTAACCTACACACAAAAAAATATAAATTAATATTCCACTAAAAATCTAGAAAAAAAAATATTTAACTGATAACTCAAAACCATATTCTAAAATTAACCTTGAAGTATACAAAATTTAAAATTGTGGAATCCCCCACGTCACAACCTATAAAATAATGGCCGCTTAGAATACCCTACACACACACACACACACACACACACACACACACACACACACACACACACACACACACACACACACACACACACACACACACACACACACACACACAAATATTCATCACACAAAAATCCATCTAGAAACAAATTCATATACTCTATTACTAAACCCACGCCACCAAAAATTTCATAAACAACACAACAAAAAAATTAAATATTTCACTGATAACACAAAACCACAACAAAAAAACATATTTTTACAATATCATTTTGTATGGAGCCTCAATTTTTGTATGGAGCCTCAATTTTTGTATGAAAAAATGTGGCCCAGAAACGCCATATTACCCTACTGGGGTACACCAGACTTTACAGATATTTGTTTTGAAACGTAGCCTTGAAATTTGACATACTGTGTTCTGCTTGTTAGTTATGATTTTAGCCATTGGAGCATTGGTCCTGAAATACCTTTTTTTTCTAGTTTTTTAAGTAGGATATTATGATCAACTTTATCAAAGGCTTTACTGAAGTCAGTATAAATGACATCAACTTGTTTACCTTTTTCCATTTCACACAGGCAGTTCGAGACAAGTACCATGAGATTAGTTACAGTTGATCTGTGTTTTCGAATGCCATGTTGTGGTTCATTGAGAGTTGGGGTGATTAGAGTAGTTATTTTATCACAAACTATTTTTTCAAAGATTTTAGGTATAGAGGATAAAATAGCTATGCCTCTATAATTATCAATATTACACTTATCACCATTTTTGTAGATTGGTGTGAGATATGATGATTTCCAATCAGTCGGAAAGTACCCTAATTTTAGCGATTTATTAAATATAATATATAAAGGAAATGATAATTGTTGTGCACAATTGTAGAGGAATAAGTTTGGAATTAAATCAGGACCAGGACTCTTATTCGTATCAATTTTTAAGAGTGAAATCATAATTTCGTCTAATGATAGTGAGAGCTCATCGATTAGAGTCTGGTAGGCAGGGATGGTTGGAGAGGAATTTGAATTATTTGAGTTTTCAGAGAAAACTTCTTGAAAGCGTTCCGCAAACATATTACTAATCTCTTGTGGATTTGAACTGATGGAATTATTCTTATACATATTTAAAGGATATCCTAAGGTTTTTCGTTTCATATTAACAAAGTTGAAATTTTTTTTGGGATTCTTAACGATGTTTTGACCCACCTCGTTAACGTAATGATCGTATGCTTCATGTGATAATTTGGAGAAATTATTGGCTACACTGTTGTACTCCTGTTTTAATTCTTCAGAAATATTAGTACAATTTTTTTGTTTTTTGTATAATTTATTTCTGTGATTTCTCAGAGTTCTCAAATCCTTATTCAACCAGGGTTCTGATAACTTATCTTTCTTTATAATTCTAGGAACAAACTGATGGATTAACTCGAAAATGTGTTCATAAAATACGGAAATTACACTATTAAGGTCATTGCTAGATAAAATATTTGTCCAGTTAATATTAGAAAGATGTTCATTAATGCTTGTGAAATCAGCATTTTTATAGTCAAATACAATTGAATTATTGTACGATTTAGAATAAGTATTATCAGTGCTAGGGCAATCGACAGTGATTGCAGTGTGATGAATTGTGTTAGAAAATAAGTTCTCAGCATCACAAACAGGTGCAACTACCACATTGTCATAAGTATTAGTAAATACTAAATCAAGCCAATTCCCATTACTGTTAGGAAGAGATACAATTTGATGTAAATCATTGCCATAAAATGTTTCAATTAGATCGAGATCTATATCGTCCATAAATTTAATGGGAAGCAATTGACCATCTGATTCATCGATAGTAAATGATAAATTCGGACGATTGAAATCTCCAAATACTATGATATTGTCGTCTTCATGGAGAGAAGAATGAACAGATAAAAAAGAAGTAAAAAAAGCATTATAAACAGTTTCGTCTGACACAGGCGGTATGTATACTGCTCCTACAAAGTAAAATTTATTATTAACTTGAAGTTTAATAAATATGTGTTCAAAGAATTTTGAGGAGACGGTTTCAATGGCTTCATTATGGATAGTGTTTCGCACAGCGATTAAGACACCACCACCTCTAGAAAGACCTGTAGACTCATAGTCTCGGTCATTTCTGTACACTGTCCATTCGCCATTTGAAAATTCAGAGTTGATAAATGAATCATTTAACCAGGTTTCTGTTATAACAATAATATCAAATAAGGTTGAGTTAATGTCTACAAATAAGTCCTTAATTTTACCTCTAATGCCACCACAATTGTGATAAAAGAACTTTAAAGATTTAGAAGGTTTAGAAGAAATTGATTTACCAGAAAGGGGATTTCTTTTGTTGTTGAGGGGGGGCACGAAAAAACTTGTCAGCAGCTTCACGAGAGTTTTGAAGATAAGAAATTCTTTTTGAGTTTAAATGTGATGCATAAGATGTTAAGTGTTCAGTGACTTCAGCTGGAGATAAATCTGAACCTTCATGAAATTTGTCGAAAATATTCGTAAGAGCTTTATAATCTGTGGGAAGCCCCTCTTTCTGAATTGCAACTTTTAAGTTATTTTTAGATCTATTATCGATATAAACTGAGTCTGATTTGTCATGAAAATAAGCAAGATAGAGTCTTACGTTCTCAAAAATTCTGTGATCATTAAGGCGAGATAATATATAGCGACCATTATCTGTGGAAGCTGATAATTTTGTTAGTTTTACAGTTGGAGGTAGGAGGGGATCTAAAAAGGAGCGTGGACTTAGGTCAAGGGGTAATATACTTTGGGTTTCGGTATCCGAAATAGCTGGACGAGTAATTTTATCATAATCATTGGAATTTAATAAGGATAAATCGGTGGAATAAATTGATGGATCTGTGTATAAGTAGGGAATATCATTAACTGGGGTAAGAGGATTTAATGCAGGAACACGTACAAATTTTTGAATTTTTTGGATAATGTACATTTTAATCCTTTACAAGATGTTTTTCTACTTGTTTTACTATCGATAGTCCTATTCTGTTTAGTTAAGCTTACTTTACTAATGTTATGTTGTATACTATTATTATTATTATTATTACTACTATCATTATTATTATTATTATTGGTAGGCATAGTTATAGAAGGAGAGCTGGAGAGGGTGAATGGAGAGTCATGAGAAAAAGGAGTGGTATAAGAGGGGATCGGATGGTTACCTTCATATATATCATTGATAGTAATAAAAGAGGAACAATTAATTTCACGATTATTATTGTTATAATTTCTAGAAAAGTTAGTAGGAAGGAAAATGGAAGGGAGAATGGGATTCAATGTTCGTCCTTGTACAAAGTTTCGGTATTTTTTATTAATATTAATATTACTATTATCAACTATGTTAGAATTGTTTATGTTTAGAGATGGTACTATGTTAGCATTAGTCTTAATACTATTATTTTTATTTTTATTTTTATTTATATTAATATTATGTTTTTTTTACTAATCCAAATTGAAAAAGATATATTACCTATTTTAAATATACTGCTATTATCAGGGTTCCTGAATAACCATGCGTATTTAGTAGGGATCTGCAGTTTAAACGAGGTAGTTGTATTAGCCATCCGTGATTTTTTATTTTTTTTCGCACTATGGAGCATGAGGCAACTTTAATATGTAGATGCTCTTCAATGTAGTTAATAATATGGGATCTACCGATGCCTTGAACGAAGTATGTTGTTAAATCCGGATGATTATGTTTATTAGACGAGTTCATTAATTCAAGTTTGTTTAGTCTATTAGCCCAATCGGTGCTGCTCCACGTCAAACCGAATTTAATAATTTCTTTTTTATTAATTTCTTTTACAGTAGCAGGCTGAACCGGTGTTGCTGGAAGGTCCGCTGCTGTTATTTGCGGTTCAGATGAAATAATAGGTTTAACACCATTATTATTGTTATTATTTATATTATCAACCGTATTATATGTATAAGAATTAGAATTAAGATTAACATCACTATCAGAACAGATAATTTCGTCATAAATAGATATACGATTTGCTTTATTCGGTGAATCTTGATATATTGGAGAAGGTGACTGATTAATATTATTAGACGAGCTCAAGCATTTTATCTCTTCAATGGAAGCATTCATAATTAATTTCATTGATTTGAATTCATCCATTAAATAGGATATATTATATGTAATATCATCATTTTGAGAAGTACTTATTAGCTTTTTCAGTTGATTAAAGACTTTGTTAAAATTTTCTAAGTTCTTTGATAAGTTATTATCGAATGACGATTTACAAGTTTGTATGTTACTATCAGCTGCAATTTTTAACTTTTTTATAGATGAGTGTAAATTTTCCAATTGAAACCTAAATTTATCGAATAGTATACTATCGTTTAATTTATAATCTTCATGAACAGAATCGATATTGTTGTTGAGCTGGACAATTTTTGTTACAAGATTCTCAATTTCTTCAGTTCTTGAATTGAATTTTATGTTAAAACTATCAAACTGATCACAAAATTCATGAATCTGTTGCTGAATAGAAGAGATGTTGTCTTCCATCGTGAGAGATTTATTCTCAGAGTGTTGAATCATGTTATCTATTGACATAATCTTATCCGATATGTGTTTTAGAACATCATTGTTAGATTTTATGGCTAACAATACATGAGAAATTGTTATCGATTTACATTCATTACGGTAAAATAAAAAGTTTTTATTATATTCTTTCCAAGATTTAATTGCAACTCGCGAAAGACCTATACATTCAGGGTGAAGTGATTTCTGATAGATACCGTTGCAGGTAATTACGATAGTATCCATTGAGAAACAATTAGGACTGCTGCACTTATTCATATCGAAATTATAAGTTCAACGGCTTTAGTAAAAAGTTCAAGGTTTTGCAATATACAAATATTATGATAATATATGTTTTTTTTTTTTTTTGTATGACAAGTTTTTATTTCACAGTAAAGTTTATTTACTTATTAATTATTTTTTTGCTTATGGAAATTACACAAGTTATATATATAGATACAATTTACTATATGCACAATTTTTTGTTATTCAAAAAACAAAAAAAAAACTCGCGTAACTTGATGCGTCAGCGTAAAAATAACAAAAATAAATTAAGATTGTCAATAAATCAAAAAATATAATATTATATATAATAATTTAATAATTAATAATTTAAAAACTTGCAGAGAAAGAAATAAACACGTCTGTACTCTTCAACGGCTAATTAATTTTCCATGTTATATAAGTAGTATTTTAAATATAACCTTGCGTGGTAATGCTTTTTTGTATGCTGACAATTTAGCAATTGTGTATACTGAGAAAGATTCTAATGGTCTAGAATCTGCAATTAATGAAGACATGTTAAAACTAACAGTCAATATAAAACTAACAGTACATAAACTAACAGTCAATATAAAAAAAACCAAATACATACTTATAAAAACTGCTTCATCAATAAATTTAGAAATTAAATATGATAATGTTGATATTGAAAAAGTAAATTTTTTTAAATATCTCGCGGTGATAATAGATTCAGATCTTAATTGGACATTACAAATAAATGAACAGATAAAAAAAGCTAGAAGAATTGCTGGTATATTCAAAATGATAAATAATAGAGTACCTGATAAATTAAAAAGAACTATTTATTATAGCATGTTTCACAGCACAATCACATATTCAATTCTGGTTTGGGGAAATACTTTTAAAAAAAACTTAAAATCACTACAGCGTATTCAAAATAAAGCTATTACGAATTTATTCAAATTTGAACGTAGAACTCCGACAGCTGATATCCACATAAAATGCGGCATCCTTCCATTAGATGTATTTATTAAGAAAATGCAAGTTATTCAAATTCACAGTATGTTAAATAACAACATAAATACCAACACTAACTTGAATTTTAACTACCAATTTCATGAGTACAACACAAGAAATGCAAATAGTGTACGCATGGCATCAACAAGAGTCAGGTTTCATGGTCATGATTCTATTTATAATACTTCTATTAAACATTATAATGAGCTATCTATAATGAATTAAAAAAATTAAATTTAAAGGCTTTTAAATCTGAAGTTGAAAAACACTATTCTCATATTAATTAGTTTGTATTTTTAAAATGTAACTTGAATAATTTTTTCTTATCTTATTTTTTCTTTTTTTTTTTGGTAATTTTTTATAGTTATTATAATTTTTATTCTCTTTCTGTAATACTTTTTTTTATATCAATATCATTTTTAAAGTCACTATAGATCATAATTTTAGTTATTTTTGTATATTAATTTTCTTCTTGGTAGATTGTTGTATAAAGTTATTTTTTAGATACATTTATTTTGTATATACTCTGTACGAGCGAATAAGCTCTTTTTGAGATAAATAA
The DNA here is from genome assembly GCA_963920725.1 of Rhamphomyia laevipes. NCBI lineage: Eukaryota > Metazoa > Arthropoda > Insecta > Diptera > Empididae > Rhamphomyia > Rhamphomyia laevipes. The sequence goes on from OY987255.1 coordinate 34,952,122, forward strand.
AAAAAAAAAATAAAAAAAAAAAATAACAAATCTTTTTCTTCAAGATCCGCTTCCAATCTGAATTTCCAATTGTTGATGTTATTACCACATGCAATTTATTTTTGTCTTCCTCCATTTTTATTCTGGGCCCATAACATGTTGAAATGTGTTAAAAGTTTCTTTAGCTGATGATCAACTGGAGTACATTTAAGATATATAATCAGCTAAAGGAATCTTTGATACTCTAAAATCTATATTTGAGCGCAACACAGCTATGTCTACGAAAGAAATTATTTACATTAAAATGTAGCAAAACTGACAATATAGAACAACATTTACTTGAATTTGATAAAATTGTTCGGGACTTAAAGTCAGTTGGTGCTACATTAGAAAAAACAGATATAGTGTGCCATCTATTGTTAAGCCTATCAAATTCTTTTGAGCTACTTGTCACTGCTCTTGAAAAGGTTGATCAGGACAAGTTAACTATTGAGTTTGTAAAAAGTAGACTTTTAGAACAGCGCAATAAAAAAATATTCAGAATGATGGTGAAACTAAAAATATTGCCATGCATGCTAAAACAACATTTAAGTTCAAGTGCTAACGATGTGAAAAAATCGGACACTAAAATTCAGAATGTAAATCAAAAGTACCAACACAAAATTATCACAAAAAACGAGATTCACAATTTAGTGCAAATATATCTGAATGAAATGAAAAAATAATCAATAATTTCACATTCATTGCTCAAACAAAAATTTATAATTCATCACAAGCTGAAAAAGAAAATACAGTTAAATTTTACTTAGATTCAGGTGGTACTGATCACTTGGTGAGTAATGAATAATATTTTATTGATAGTAAAAAATTAGAAACACCTATACAAATTGCAGTTGCGAAAAACGGAATAAATTTAACAGCTACAAAAGTTGGTAAGATTAGTAATGGAGTATCTAATCCTCATCAATCTCAGAGCCAAGCTCCATCTTCTCGTAGCAAAGAAAATGGGGCCAGAAAAAGTGACCGATAATTTGTTTAGATTAGTGAAAACAAGTATAAGGAGAGATAATGTTAGTATGTTATGTTAAAGAGAAACATATATATATAGAAAGAAATTATCTTTTTATCCTTAAGCTTGATTTCTTGCACTTTCTCACATGCTGAGAAATAATTTACTATCCGCAATGGATTAAGCTCTGATGTTTCCACCACCGAAAACAAAACACATAGTACTAGATTAGACACTTACTGCTTAATACAAGCAGTTAAATAAATAAAATAATAATAAATTAAAGCAACAAAACATTAAAATTTGAATTAACAAGCTACCACTTATATAGGGCTTCACAATTCTGGAAAAAAGCTACTACTTCCCTATGTCGTCACCTGCTAATTCAAATCATTAAAAAATTAAAAAAAGTAAAATTGTTAGAACTAAAGTAGTTCTAAAACTATAAGTAAAAAATAAATAAAATAAAAATAATTCTCTAAGGAAGAACTGAAATAGGGTACCAGCGTCAAAAACCAAATAAATTAACAAGTTACCACTAGCTTTAGGCTCCGCAATTCTGTAAAGAACGCTACTACTTCCCTCCATTGTCATCTACTAATTTGAGGCTTAAAAATTTAAAATAAAAATATAAAATAAAAAATAAAAAAAGCGTGCTAGATTGAAATTAGCATTTTTAATAATCAAAAATCATGAAAAAACCATTCGCCAAATTAATATTAAATATATGTATAAAAACAAACAAATTAAAAAGGTTACCACTAGCTTCAGGCTTCATCGATCTAGGAAGAACGCTACTACTACCCTCCGCTGTCACCCATTAATTTGAGGCTTTAAAAATTATAAATTAAATATAATAACAAATGATGCGAGTTTTTGTTATAAAAATCGAATTTTATATTTTAAACATAAAAAATAACATATACATACTTACTAATTTACTAATTAGATATAACACAAATATACATATAAGACAAATACATAAAAAAACAAGTTTGCTGTAATTAATGTCAAATTTCCCGGCACAATTATTAACTTCGCGTAAAATTCTCGAAATGGGTTCATTTTTCCCATAGTCTATGATATTAAATTGTATTTTAAAAAGCAACACAGATCTAAGCGAGCAAAAATTAATATTAAGATTCATCCGTTCTAAGAGAAATGGAGAATCAGTAGCACCAGCAATTACTTGGTGCACAAACACGTTAGCAGCTATTTGCTGACGCCTTTGAAGCGTTTGTAAATCTATAAGTTTGAGACGGTCTACATAAGGAGGTAAGTTGAAAGTGTCCACCCAAGGAAGCCCACGGAGAGCAAACCTTACAAATCTACGTTGGACCGCCCCAACTCTTTGTATGTGTACCTCTTGATATGGTGACCAAACTTGACTAGCGTATTCCAGTATCGGCCTAACATAAGTCATATAAAGAGCCCTAGTAACGTAAGGGTCAGATAACTCCTTAGACCACCATTTAACAAAGCCAAGCATAGAGTTAGCCCTACTAACTATATTATCGAAATGGGAGTGGAAGTTTAAGTCACTGTCACAGAGAATTCCTAAGTCACGAATAGCCGTGACTCTTGGAACAAGCGCACCATTAAGATAATAATCACGAGGTGGATGGGGATTGCGTTTACGGGAAAACGTAACAGCTTGGCATTTGTTAACATTAAGCTCCAGATGGTTCTTCTGACACCAAATTGAAAATTTATTTTAATCCTCCTGAAGGACAATACTATCTGAGGAAAATGAAATTATTTAAGAAAATTTCATATAAAAAGTACCCTATTTTGACGATTTATTAAATACGATTCTAACCAAAGCAAAAAAAGGTGGAAACCCAAGTGCTTGAAACCTAAGTGCTTTGGTTACAAATTTCAGCTTTACAGCCCTTTTTATGAACGGGGATAATAAAAGAAACCTTCCAAAAACTGGCATAGATTTATTGAAAAGTGCTGTGAGAAGCTGTGCAAAGCTATCGCTGCATTTTTTTAAAACAATTACTGGCAGACTGTCAGGACCAGATGAATAATCATCATTTAAATTGCAAATTTTATCAAAAAATCAGCGAAGAGATTAGAAACAACTTCAAGATCATTTGATGAAAGATTATCATATTTTAATGTGGAAGGGTACCCGCCAGAATTCCTTTTAATATTAATAAATTTCCAGAATTTTTTCGGATCTGAATTAATGTCAAACTGCATTTGACTTATATAATTATCATATAGATCTTTAGATAACACGGAAAATTCGTAACATATTCCGAAAAAACACAGTCCGACCTACTTGTTAGAAACTTACGCCATAATTTATTCCTATTATTTCGTAATGAGCGAAGTTCATTATTATACCATGGAGGCGAAGAAACAAAGTTTTTTTTTGATGTAAATTGGAACTGATAGTTCTATGCACTCAAAGATTAGAGCATAAAAATTAGAAATCAATGTTATCATTAGAATTAAAAATTATATCAAAGTTGACATTACTAAGTAAAAAATTTAATTTATCAAAATAAGTTTTACGAAAATTGAAACGATAAGGATTACCATTATTATTATTATTATTATCATTACTATTACAATTACCATTCTCATAAGCAAAAGTTAAAGAAAGTGGAGGATGGTAGGCATCCATAACAGACAGACATTGAGTACTTTCTATTAAAAAACAGTTTTGGATGACGATTTAAACTATTTTTAACATTACTAACCTGTAAAAGGCTATAATCAGATAAATTATCAATAAATGATGTTTCAATTAAAGCAGTTGCATTAGATGCAACGTAATATGATTCATCATCCGATTCAACCCAAACCAGCATAGGAAAATTAAAATTACCAACAATCAACAGATCATCGCAATCATCCATAGTACAATCCAAGAAATCGACAGCATTTAAGAAAAGTTGGTAACATTCAATGGGACTAACAGGATGAATATAACAATTTAACACATAAATACTACCAATAGAAATTCTAACACATATTAATTCAACATTAATAGTATTGGGAATATTGAAAAAAGAAGCATCAAGATTAGAACAAACCGAAATAAGAACCCCACGCCCTGAAGAATTAAACCCATCTTTCGAAAGACGCTAAAGTTTGAAATAAAAAATTTCGTTGTAGCGAAAGGAATCAGTTAAATTAGTTTCAGTTAAAGCGAAAATGTCGAAAGGAAGCATTTGCGATTTAAAAAAAACTGCAGCCGCTTTAGTTCAAAGTCCCCTTACATTTTGATAATAAAGGGACAAGCTTTTTAGTTTTTTGGCACCGAAACCGGAGTATTTAAATAAATTATAGAACCCGGTGCTCGAGATGATATAAATTCCTTAATAAATATGCGACTAGGCCACGAATCAGATTTCAATAGCACGGAAAAGTATTCTGCAGGAACGGTTATCTTAAACGACGCTACATGAGCATCATATTTACTAATTTTATGGCATTTAATATGATCTATATTAATATTTATAAAACTACTTTTTATAAATGTAAGAACTGCTTCAGACGTAGTTTCTGGGTGGAACCGTGAACTAAAAATAATTTTTGGACGCGAAAACACGTAAAGTAGGAGGAGGTGATAATGGTTTCAACGACACAGAAGAATCTAATGAGAATGGATAAATAGTGTTATTGTTAGAATTAATAATAAATGCATTATTATTATTGGAATTAGTAATTCTAATAGTATCAAGTGCAATATTTGAATTAGTAATTTTATAAGTTTTCGTTTTATTAATATTATTATTTTTTTTAGTTCTAGATTTTCTATTTTTTCCCCCGCCTTTTTTACTTTACCGGTGGGATTATTAACCATACCATTGACTACACTATTATTATTATTAGCATCAATTGCACTTAAAGTAACATTCGAAATATCTGATGTTGACTGCTGAGCGGTAGCAATGTTATTATCACTCTGTTCTGAGGATGTTTTTAGGAATAACAATACTCGATGTATCAGATAGAATTTGAACATCCAATTGCTCAGTAGTTGATGATTGATCAGGTTGGTGATAAATAATTGACTTGGCCAAAAGTTCGCTAACGATTTTGTTTGTTGATGTCAATTCAGTTTCGACGCGATCGAAATTATCATTAAAATGTGTATTTTGCGCTGAATTGGCATTATTGGCATTATTGAAATCAGTAGAAAGTTTACTAAATGATTTCAATATCGGCTCAATGTTAGTATCAACTACTTTTTCAAAATTATTGAGTTTGACAGTATTAATATTAATATAGTCACGAACCAGCGAATAATTTTGAGAGTTGGTAAAAATTTCAAGTTGGATCAAGTCTAATTTATCTTTAAAATTATCAATAAATGATAAATCAATGTTTTCAAGTTTTGAAAACAATTTGAGAATCTTCGGAAAATTCTTTCCATTACCGAATAAAATACCGTTCATAATCTGAGTATTTGAGTTAATATTATTACTAATATTTTCCACCTCACCACTCAAATCAGTAACGTGCTTTTGAAGCAAATCAAATTTTCATTGGAAGTTATTTGAAATTCACTATTATTTTCAACGATACTCTTGATAGAGGCTATATTAGCAGAAAAATCTTCCATTATTATATTTTTTTTTTTGTATAAGTCCACAAAAATTGGTGGATTTACAATCTGCGCAAATAAAATTAAAGTTTGAAACAATCGCCTCCGAATTTAACTACGTTAGAAGTATCAATGGCGGTATTACAAATACAACAAATAACCGATTCCATATTAAACAAATATGTACTTCAAAATTATAAAATTAAATTAATTATAATGTTTGAATAAATTAAAAACTTAAAATTTTATAAATTAGGTCAAATGGCAAAAGAAAGAATAATTTCGGAAATTTGACTTTGACTAAAAAAATAAAATAAAAAGACTGCAACAATAAAATTATAAATTGTACTCACAATTTTTAGACAAATACGACCATATGATATTGAAATTGGTAATATCAGACCAAAAACAATAACAAAAAAGAACAAAATAAATTAAATTCTCTTGAGAAATTAATATTAAAACAAAACCGTTTCAAGAAAAATATAATATTAAATATTATTTCTTTTAAATTAATTAAAATCAGGCAGAAATCAAAAATATATCAATATAAATAAATATGAACAAAATAAAACAAATTATTTAGATTAAATTAAAATAAATTAATAACATGCAAATTAAATAAATTTAATTAGTTAAAATCACAAAAGCACAAAAAACACAACCGACCCGATAAAGATCAACAAGAGAACTGATAACAGGAAAGGTAATTCATAATGGAATTGAAAAACAATGTATTGTTGATAATGTCTTGTTTGTTCAAGAATGATCATGTAATTTATTTTCAGTGAGAAAGCTGGAAACTGAAAATGAAAATAATTTTTAATAAAGGTAAAGTAGAAATAATTTATTATTTTAAAACTAGCAAATAATAACATGGTCAGTGGAATTGAAAACATCAAATGGAATGTGAATTTAGATTTTTGTGAATCATGTGTCATGGGTAAACACAGAAGAAACCTTTTTAAAAGTGTTGTAGGAGCTAGATCATCTAGGCCACTTGAGCTAATTCACAGTGATGTTATTGGACCAGTAATTCCAGTCACATTTGATAACAAGAAATATATAGTAACTTTTCTATTTCGTATTTATTGAACCACAAAAGTGATGTATTAAACAAATTTAAAGAATATCGCACTAAGTACAGCTCATTTGCAAAAGGGAATATCTAGACTAAGAATTGATAATGGTGGTGAGTACTCATCACAGGGTACTCATCACCACAAGGTGATGTGCAGAGTACAATCCACAACTAAATGGTGTAGGTGAAAGGTTTAATCGTGTTATCATGGAGAAAACGCGCACAATGTTATTAGATTCTTAATTACATAAATCGTTTTGGGGTGAAGCAGCACTGGCATCAGTTTATTTGGCAAACAGAAGTCCAACTCAAGCGTTTACAAATGAAAATAAAAATAAAACACCAGCTTAAGTGTGGTATAATAAAAAACCAGATTTATCCAGTTTGAGAATTTTTGGTTGTCAAGCTTATGCACATGTTCCACAGCAACTAAGGTTAAAACTTGATGCGAAGTCACGAAAATGCATGTTAGGTTAGCATCTAATGGATATAGGCTCTTGGACATTCAACGTAAAGAAATATTAATTGCAAGGGATGTAGTGGTTGATGAACTGTCGAATAAAACCTATTTTTTCAGATAAATAAAAAACCTGTAGAGGCAGATGAATTTGAAGACATTATTAACAATTCTATTGATGATGAAAATTTTGTTGAAGATAAGTAGTTAAGGGTTATGCCGGTTCTGGATCAAATTTTGTTTTGTTGCATATTTTTAGGTGTTTTTTTTTAAAAAATATAATTTATGTAATCATTTTTTTGTTTGTGAATTAATTTTTATTGCATATTTATAATTTTTATTGCATATCCAAACAAAAGGATGTAATTTTTGCGGGATATGGTTTGTTTTGTATAAACAAGGGTGCCTGAATATATTAGAAATTTATAAATATTAGATGATGAAGCTATTAAAATTCTAACGCATCTATTTAATAAAATCTGTAACACAGGTTTCATTCACAAAGAGTGGTTTAAAATCAATCTTTATAACGTTACCGGAAAAAACTAATGCAACATCGTGATTATCGTACCATTAGTCTAATGAGTCATGGCTTGAAAATTTTCTTAAAAATAATTCATAACCGAATATATAAAAAACTGGAAGAAGGAATTGGTGAAACGCAGTTTGGTTTTCGTAAAGCGTTAGGTACGAGAGAAGCACTGTTCACTTTAAATATATAGTCAGAGAAACAACGAAATGAACATTAAGATAATTGAATTTTTATATTGGAACCAATCTACGGAAGTAAAAACAGAAGATGGTACAACAGGAATAATAAATATAAAAAGAGGCGTAAGGCATGGGTGTATTTTATCACCTCAATGTATATTCAGAATAAATTTTCAATGAAGTACTAAAAAATATAAAAATTGGTATTACGGTTAATGGAGTAATAATCAGCAATATAAGATTCGCTGACGATACAGTTGTGATGGAAAAGAATAGCAGCGATCTGCTTGTAACGAATTTCGTCTGAAAATGAATAGTAAAAAAAAACAAAATATATGATAATAGGAAAAGACTTGGATAATAACAGTATTAAAATAAATAATGTTGTGATAGATAAAGTAAAGAGAATAAAGTATCTGGGCACTTACGTTGGAGACAACGCAGAAAATAGAACAGAAATCCATGTGAGAATAGAACAAGCGAGAGCTGCCTTCAAGAATATGAACAAAATCTTCTGTAAAAATGAAATTAATTTTACTCTGAAATTTAAAATGTTGAAATGCTACATCTGGTCGACTCTACTGTACGGGGCAGAAAATTGGACACTTGGGATGAGAGATCTTCAGAAAATCTAAGTGTTCGAGATGTGGACGTACAGGACACTTGGGATGAGAGATCTTCAGAAAATCGAAGTATTCGAAAAGTGGACGTACAGGAGAATCTTGAAAATTTCTTGGCAGGACAGAATAACAAACGAAGAAGTGCTCAACAGACTCAAAAAAAAGGATTACTGAATATTTTAAAACAAGAAAATTGGGCTACTTTTGGCATATTATTCGTGGTGAGAAGTATAGAATTCTGAGATTGTCGCTGGAAGATAAAATAGAAGGTACCAGAAGTAGGGGAAGACAAAAGAAAAGTTGGATCAACAGTTTGATTGAAATTCTAAGAGCAGCAAAGTCCAGAGACAAAATCCAGGAGATGATGACCAACCTCCACAGAGGAGAGGCACTTTAAGAAGAAGAATATATGTATAAAATCATTCCATGAATAATTTATGAGTTTTATTGTTAATTGTACGATGACGTCGTTTGAAGATATTCAAACAATTGCTGAGTTCGATCTTGATGATGAATATAATGTTTTATATAAATATATAATGATTTAGTATTTGAGAAATTTAAAGAAAAATTTAAAAATTATCCATATTATTTAATTATGATGAAATGAAACTATCAATACATGGATATCACTTCTCAAAATGTTTGTGGTCTTCTGATAATGCTACAACCGGTCCTGATACCTGTTAATGTATTGATATATTTATGTATAAATTAGAACGATTATTTAAAATTGTGAAATATTCTAATTTTAGTGAATAAAAGAAATATGTTTTTTATTTTAGAATTTCTGTTTTATTTATCCATGAGTTATGTTGACTTGAAAAACCAAGCCATTTTACAAATACTTTAACCTTGACTCTGATAATCTGCAAGTAAGTATGTTATATAATTTTTATTTTGAATTTTACGTATTTTAAAAATTTCTGCTGTCCAATTTGGTGTGTAACCTTTTTCAAAAGCATGTTTGTATTTACTTATACATTTTGAATACGCATGCATAAAACAATTAAACTATTTCTTTTTAATTTAATTAATTTCATTGATTTCCCACACAATTTGGTTGCACTCAAATTACATTAAATTCATTTGGTGTCACCAAATTTGCAACGGAAATCAACTATGCGCGTGTTAATTCTTCTTTCTGATTCGCTAATCGAATTTCGAATAAGCTTTAGAATAATTAATAATTTCGAAGTTTTTCTTTAATAAGAAAAACTTTAAACTAAATGAATTCATTCAAGTCCGGTCTTTCAAAGAGCGCAATAGCCTAAAATTAGTGCAAGTTAAAACTAAACAATAGCAAAATCATAAATAGTGCAAATTAAAATTAAACATTAGAAAAATCATAAATATAAAAATTAAATTTAAAAACATAAGTGTATAACTAAATAAAATCAATAAAAATAAAATAAATGTATTATAGTTGTATAAAACAAAAACAAACTGTTTTATTCACAACATAATTGGTGGCAGCGGTGGGATCGGTTAGATAAAGCATCTGTTTAACCACCCAAATCTAATTTCAAAGACAAATTTAAAAATTAAATAATAGTAAAAAAAACTATACTACATAAGACTAAAACTGTTTAAAACTTATCTGAGTCTGGATAAGTGGTATTTTTTTTTTATATTTAAACATTTTTTTTAATAAAAGTGTATTAGTTACCGAATTAAACGGAGGCCCCAAGCGCCGTTTTAAATAATCATCAAAATCTACAAGAATTCTACAAGAACTTCAATGATCAACGAAATTTATGACGACGGTTACGAAACCGAAGATTTCCAAGCATATAAAATTTTAGAAAGAGCAAGAAAAGCAGCAGCAGCATCCAAAGCTGAATCTACAACATCTCAACTTCAACAACATTAACAACATCAATAACCTCAACAACATCAATTACATCAACTACATCAATAACATATACAACATCTATAATGAAAAATAATTTACTGTAAGTCTAATTATTCTATCTTATATTTTAAGTAGCAATATAATATAATATATATATATATATATGTATATACGAATGTACAAATCTATATATAAAAAAAAATTATATAAATACATATTATTATCAAAAAAAAAGGACATTTCTTTTTTACATATTAAAAGTAAAATATATTTTTTATATTAAAGTAAATGTTTAAATATTGAAAAAAAAAAGAATTAACTTTCATTTCTTAAAATTAAAAATAAAAATAGAATTGTTATGAGACCACTCATAATTAAAAAAATCCTAAATTAAAAAATAATAACAATAAACAAATAAAAATAAAAAATATCATATAGGTAATAGTGTAATAGATAACAAAATTTTATTACATAGCATAACTTTGTATTGCTCATAAGAAAAAAAAATGTTTATAGTAAATATGAAATAAGATTATACAATATATATTTTTTTTGTGTCATAGTATATAATTTTTTTGTGTTTAGTAATTTTATTTTTGTCGTTGTTTTTATTTTGCACTGCGCTTTGTTTACATTAATAAAGAAAGATTAATGTAATATTTGACTTGAATTAAATTTTCTTGTATTATCTGTAAGTGAATTATTTTTGTGTCTCAAAATTTTAATCACTTATTGGTTGTCTTATACATAATATGTCTGAAATAAATTGTAATCTTAGTCTTCGATCCAGAAAAATTCAAAAACCTTCAAATAGCGATAATAAAACTGAGGAAATCTCCGAAGTTTCAGATTTAGATAGTAAATTTGATGAAAGTTTAGTAGAAAAGAAAATAGAAAATATTTCAAATCCGGATATTAAAATAAATTTAAATTCGGACAATAAAAATAATATTAATTCAGATGTTTTTGTAGACAATAGTATAGAAATTAATCCAAATTCCAATATTGACGATAAATCTAATTCAAATCTTAATAATAATAATAATTCAAATCTGAATACACAAAATAATTCAGATAGTGAAGAAAATGCTAACACGGAAATCGGAAACAATTCAGATAACTCAGGTGGAACACCACCACCATCGCCTACTCAATCTAATAGATCGGTTACAACACAAAATAAACTTTCGAAAATGGCATCTTTTGATATGTCACAGGCAATCAAAATGATTCCCGAATTCAGTGGAAATTCAATGGAAATACTTAGATTTTTACAAATAGCAGACATTCAGTATAAAAGCGCAAAAACCCCGGAAGAAAAAAATAATTTTTTGGATGTAATTACATCCAAATTAATAGGTAGAGCATACAATCTAATCCTACGTTATCATACATATAATAAATGGAAGGATTTAAAGCAAGCTATAATATCGAATTTCTCAAAACTTCGTGCAGTACAGCTAATAATGGCCGACGTATTTGGACTGTTTCAAGAAGGCAGGGAAACCGTAAGCCAATACGCAGCTCGTGCTGAAAAATAATTCGACAAACTTAATATGTCGAGTACGTCTGTTTTAGATAATGATTCTATAGCCATTAGAAAACTCAACGAAACTACTGTGTTAAACAGTTTCGTAAATGGTCTGTGCGATCCATTAAAATTAATTCTTCGAGCTGCTAGGCTCGATTCATTAGCAGCGGTTATTGATCTTGCTCACAAGAGCAATATTGTTCCAATTGCAAAACTACGACTCACAATACTAAAAACTGTCGTAGGCGCAATTCTAATAACAATTATTCTAATAATTCTAATTCTTATTCTAATAATTACAATTCTAATAGCAATTCTAGTAATCAAAATAGTAATAATTATAATAGGTTCCCTAAATTTAATAAACCACAAGTAACATTAGTACGCCAACCTGTAAAAATCTGTAATTATTGCAAGAAAGAGGGGCATACTATAGATATATTCAGAAAACGTATGTTTAATAACCAAAAATCTGAATCTCAGGGAAACTACCAAACGACTGTGCCGACCAGCGCCCGGCATCAGGTCAAGGAATTAAAAACAGGTGCTCAATAAATAGAATCTCACAAAGTGGTGAGATTCCAACATAATTACAAAAAGAAAATCCAAAATCACTAAATCAAATTTATAAAAATCAAAATCTAGAAAATCTAAAATCATTAAATCAAATTTCTAAAAATCAAAATCCAGAAAATCGGAAATCACTAAATCAAATTTTAGAAAATCAAAATTCAGAAAATCTTAAATCACTAAATCAAAATTCTAAAAATCCAGAAAATCCTAAATCACTAAATAAAAATACAGAAAACCTTAAATCGAAGAATCAAAATTCAGAACCTCATAAATCAGAAAATCCAAATGCTGAAATCTATATTAATAGAATAGACAATAAAACATTTTCCAGTATACTTTCCTTAGAATTAACAGGTACTGAGAAATCTCAAAATAAATTCTTAATTGATTCTGGAGCAAGCATTTGCTTGATAAAATTAAACGCTTTAAGAGATGACACAGAAGTAGAAATATCTTCAATAAAAATTAATGGAATAGGTTCAGACAGAATAAAAACTTTAGGTACCATTATTTTAAATATAAAAATACCAAACTTTAAAAAATTGTACCCCATAAAATTTCATATCGTTGATTCTAATTTTCCTATTCAACAAGGCGGTATAATAGGTGAAAATTTTCTAAATGAAACCAAAGCTGTAATAGATTATGGCGAAAATAAAATTCAATTCAAATTCAATAATAATAGCTATTTATTTCGAAACGAAAAATAAACAAATAATTATAACAGGTAGAACTGAAAAAATTATTAAATACGGTCCAGTGTCTCTCAAAAGTGAAGCTCTAGTATTAACAAATCAGTTTAATAAGAATTACCCAGATTTAACAATTTCAAATACTTTAGTAAAACCACAAGACGGATATGTTTATTTAAGTATATTAAATTCTGGTAATTCACAAATCGAATTGGGTAGTGATTTCAAAATAGAGTTTGCACGCACAAATGATTATTATATATATTTCATATAAATCAAAACCAAAATTATACAATAGAAAATTAGAAAATAGATTAGAAATATTAGCTGGTGAAATAAAAATGGATCATTTAAATGAAGAAGAAAAATCTTCAATTTTGGATATTTGTAGAGAATATAATCATTTATTTTTTATAGAAGGTGACAAATTGTCTACGACTAATGCTACAACTCATGAAATTTATACAGATCCTTCTAAAACACCTATACATGTTAAACCATATCGATTAGCTGAAATTCATAAGTCAGAAATTAATAATCAAGTTGATGTTATGCTTAAAGATGGAGTAGTGCGACCTAGTTCCAGTCCCTGTAATTCGCCACTACTAGTTGTTCCTAAAAAATCTGGGCCAGATGGGAAGAAAAAATGGCGAGTAGTTGTAGAGTTTCGTAAACTAAACGAAATCACAATACCGGACGCCTATCCACTTCCTAACATCGAGGATATTTTAGGTCAGCTAGGTGAATCTCGGTACTTTAGTACGTTAGATTTGGCAAGCGGCTTTCACCAAATTGAAGTGAATAAAGCCGACAAGCAAAAAACCGAGTTTAGTACGAGTCACGGTCACTACGAATTCAAAATGCCTTTTGGTTTGCGTAATGCACCACCAACTTTCCAAAGACTTATGAATGTCGTACTAACAGGTTTGCAAGGTATTAAATGTTTAGTATACCTTGACGATATTATAATTTATGGAAAAAATTTATCAGATCATAATAAAAAGTTAATATTAGTATTAAAAGCTTTAGAAAATTATAATTTAAAATTACAGCCCGAAAAGTGTAAATTTTTACACAAAGAGGTCATGTATCTAGGTCATGTAATTTCTGAAAATGGTACGAAACCCGATCCAAATAAAATTCAAGCTGTACAAAATATAACAGTTTCAAAAACAGTTAAACAACAAAATTTAACTGGAATTGTTTTTGTGATGAAGCATTTCATAAATTAAAAAAATCAATCATCGATTATCCAATTCTACAGTATCCCAATTTCCAAAACATGTTTTTCATAACAACAGACGCTAGTAACGAAGCAATAGGAGCAATTCTCTCACAAAAATGCAATCCTGAAAATCTGGATTTACCAATTGCTTTCGCTAGCCGCGTATTAAACAATGCCGAAAAAAACTACTCAACAATAGAGAAAGAAGCGCTAGCAGTTGTGTGGGCTGTTACACATTTTCGCCCATATATTTATGGACGAAAATTTACTATTGTAACAGACCACAAACCGTTGGTGTGGATTTTTAATTTGAAGGATCCATCTTCAAGGATTATGCGCTGGTGTATAAAACTTGAAGAATACGATTTTATTGTAGTACATAAATCGGGAATATTGCTCTTAATCTGTTTATCTTGGGTCAACGCACAAACTATAACTACACCAGGTATATATACAGAAAAAATTGGGAAACTACAAAAATCAATATCAAATTGGAAATTTTTATTTAATTTAGAAACAAAAAATTTTAAAACTGATACAATTAATCTAGAAAATGATTTTAATTCTTTAAAAACTCTATGCAAAAATATATTACAAAAATATCAAATACAGACGACTGCAAAGCAAACGTACTATTAATACAAAATTCTATACAAACCATGAATGAAAATAACAAAATTTTAGAACAATTATTTAATGTTAACTTAATAAATGAAGGTAAAAGACATAAAAGAGGTCTGATTAACGGTGTTGGTCAAATTCAAAAATTTTTATTCGGAACTATGGATTCTAACGACGCTGAACAAATTGATTTAGCTTTATCAAATATAAACGAAAATATTAACTTATTCCATATGCAAGATTCACAAACCACAATAATCTCATAATTTATCCAAAACTATAATTTAACTGAACAAAAATTGAATACTAATTTCAAAACAATCCGCAAACAAATAAATAATATAATTGATCAATTAGATAACTTAACCGAAACAAGCAAACTTTTCCATTTATTCGATGAAATATCTTTAGTTTTAACAGCTTTCTCAAATGCGATAATATCGAATCAAAACCAAATTATTGATATTATACAAGAATCAAAATTAGGTAAATTAAGTAATCATTTCTTAAACACAAATACTTTTTCAAACGCAATTCGGCAAATTCAACTAGAAGAATCGTATAATAAAAAAATCCCTTTTAATATAAATAGATTCAATTTAAGACTGATAAATTCAATCATATCAGTAGAACCAATCTATACAAATAAGCATTTGTTAATAGAAGTCGAAATTCCTTTAGTATCTGAAACTTTCGAATTATATAAAACAACAAGTTTACCGGTACAATATAATCACGAATTGTTTTACTATGTTAAGGCTAGTAGTGATTACGTTGCCATAAACGAAGATATACAAAGATACATATTTTTAAATAGACAGGATTTAAATCAATGTACAAAATTTCAAATAACCGATTATTTATGTTATCAAAATCTAATTTACCACAATGCAAATATTCAAAACTGTGAAATCAAATTATTTTCTGGAGATCTAAAACTCGATAATTGCGATATCAAAATTTTTAAACTCAAAAATGAAATTTGGTCAAATCTGTTTGAACCAAATGCATGGTTATATGTAGTACCAAAACCTATCTCAATAAAAATAATTTGCAATAAAAATTCTACTGTACAGAAATTAGTAGATAGTGGAATTTTCAAACTATTACCAAACTGTAAAGCATTTACACAACAAGTAAATTTACAATCTCAAAGTTCAGATATAGAATTTAAACCTTTTACGTATATTTACGAAGGTGTGTTGCCAAATATTTCATTTAAGATACCACAAAATATATCCGTAACTTCTCCACATATGTGTTGTGCCTCGTACCTTCGGAGTTCTGCACTCGTACCTTTTTCCCACAAAATATTTTCCCACAATCATTTTCCCATCAAAATTAATTATAAAATATTAAATTATAATTAAAACCATTGACAAATATTTCCCACAATATATTTTATTTATAAAATATAATTATCTTTAAATTCCCAAATATCCGATTACTATCGGATACCGCTGACTAGGCGCGAACGTGCAGACTTCGAAGAGAAAACATAGCTTACCTGGTTGATTAAGTAACGCACAAAAATCAGTCTTGAGCAAAACAGAAATTAGAACGGTGTTTTTATTTCAGTCGAAATTATTTATAAGAACATCCAAAAAGAACACTACATTTTTGGCGCAGCCGGTAGGATGTTCTTGTATATATTATATAATTTCAGTGAAATAAATAATATTAAAAATCTACATAAATATAAATAAATTTTCAACTTCTACAATAATAAATAAAAAAAAAAACAGTCAAACACCAAAGACAAAACTTAATTTATATAATAATAAAAAAAAAATGGAAATAATTTAGAAAACTTGTAACATAAAATTAAAGTACTTCAAAAAAAAATTTTTTTTTTAAAAAAAAAAATTAAATTAAAACGCTTTATTAAAACTATTTTAAAATAAATGTGAAATGACAAATTTTTGGATCATAAAAACAAAAAATAAAAGTTAAAATTATTAATTATCAAATGAGAAATTAAATTTTTGTTTGAAAAATATATTTTTATTATGAATAAACCAAAATATATAAGAAAATCAAATAATTATTATTTTCTCAAAAGTGATTGCTTAAATTGTAAATTATATATTTAATAAAAAGTAATTATAGTATTTAATATACATAAATATGTATAAAAATCAAAATAAAAGTTATATAAATAAAATATCTTAATACAAAAAAAAAATATCTTTAAAAAACCTGTAAATATTGTAAAAAAATAAGTAGAGTATTCGGTGTTTGAAAAACGGTGTAATGTGTTTAAAAATTGATTAAATTATGTTTTAGTGAACAGTTTAAAGTAGTATATACTTATGTGTATAAATATATAGTATATATAGTGTATAATATTCCAAATATTCTAAAATGTTCTACCTATAAAAACAAAAACAAAAAAAAAAAATTGTAAAGAAGTGTTGTAAATGTGTTAAAACCATCAATGAACTATCAATCATCACAACAATTGAACGAGTTCATCTGTACATAGTGCCAACAAACTACAATTGGTGAGTTTTCCTTTTTACGTTATTAATATTTACAATTAATATATACTAAATATAACAACCAGAACTATGACATTTTATTTTAAAATGAAACTCTAAATTAAATACTCTAATAAAGTAAATATACTACCACTATATAGTATTTTTTTTATATACATAAATTTTTATTATTATTAATTTTTAAACATTCATTTAATGTGTACAATTATTATACATAATATCTATAAAAAAAATACATATTATAATTTAGTAATTTGTAATTAACTAGAGTTTTATTATACGAAATATTAAACGATTAAAAAATCTTAAATATATATATATATATAAAATTTATAATTATTATAAAAATTTATAAAATTATTCAAAACAAAAAACAAATAAATTATATAAAATATAAAAGTAAATAAAAACGCAAATTTTAATGAAAATTTTAATGAATATAGTAATTTTTTTTTATATATATATATTGCAATATAAAGTAATCATATTTTTAATAATTGCCTGCTGTAAATTAGCTGGTTAATTTACAGAATATTATATTTATTAATAATATAAAATAATATTTAAGTTTTGTCAAACAAAACTTAAATTTTGTTATCAATAAAGACATTGTTATTGGTATACATATATTATGACGATTTTATGCATTTAATAAATTCTGATAATTTTGCTAAAAAAAAAAAATTGTGATTAATTAAAAAAAAAAAAAATATATTCTCGAATATTTAAAATAAATTTAAAAGTGGCAAACATAAAATGTTCTCTATACTATATCTATATATTCTCTATTAATATCTAATCATTACACATGCTAATATAATAATTCTCTTAGGAAAGAATAACACAATCAAAATATAATCATATTCTCTAAACTGTTATAAATGCATACATACACTTGTTGTGTTGTATCATTGTACATTGCATATACATAAAAATAAAATTCTCAATTATGTATTTCTTTTTTTATTATTACCTTCTTAAAATTTTTTGTGTATATGTTTCATAATGCATAATAGTTTTCTAAATTCTCTTTAACTCGCTTTTCTTATGCACACACAAACAAATATAAAAATAAAATAGAAATGTTTATTTTCCATACGTTTCGACTAACTTGCGAACTCGACATAAGACATATCTAGAGTATAATAAATAAATAAATATCTATGCAAATACCGCATTTTTTTCAATGTTTAAATAATTTAGTATCCTTTATATTATGTGGATAAATTTTCATAATTTAATGATTTTCGTAATGAAGAAATAAATTGAAATAAATTTAATCAAACAATTAGTTTATAAAACTAATTAAATTTCAGACAAATAAAAGAATATTTTGATTCAGTCTATTAATATTTATTAATAAATAAAGTTTATAGTTCAAAAACAAATAAACCAGATTCACAAATTTATTTATGTTGTATTTTTTTTATATATTAATAATATTTCATTCATTTGCAAATTCCTATAAAAAAAAAAAAATACAAATTCATTTCAATTTTGCAATTTATTTTTACATGAATTTATGATGAAAATTATTAAGTATATAATTTATTGTTACATTAAAATTATTCAGAAATGGGCCCAGACTTAATAAAATTTTAAATATTGTATTTTAACATTAATACAATAAAACATTAAAACAAAATTAATTAAACTTTTGAAGAGATCGTTAAGATAAAATGATTTCGTTTTGATTTGTAGAATTTTTTTTTATGAAATTTTGCACTTTTTAGAGTTTAAATACAATTTCACACTTGGGGTATTTTTTAAAAGGGAAATCTGAATAAAATTCATTTCTTGATATTGCAAAAGTTTTTATTTTTTCTTCTGATGTTACTTATTTTGGTGTTGTTTATTGTGCCACTTCAACATATGACTTAATCACTGTCTGTTAAATCTTTTCTACCATCTTAAGGTTCCCATTTTGATTCATCTTTCAAAACCTATTTTACCAAAATTAATAGTTTATGGATAAGGGAAAAAAGGAACAGCTTGAGCAACTCAAAAAGGAAAAAAAGGAACAGGCTGAAGAAATCAAGCGATTCAACGACAGCTTATTATCGGAATTACGACAAGTAACTGGCAGTGAAACATTTAAATTGATTCAAACACAATTGAGTGCCAGGTGGGGTCAATTCACAAGACTGGAAACAACAGACGCCATCCTAAGTGAATTTATTAAGGCTTCTATCACCATTAACGAAGCCAACTCGAACACCATTCAAGATTTATCACAAAAGGTGCAAAGGCAGGAGAAACTGTTATTGTTGTACAAACGAACCCAGCACGCCAGTGACTTAGATAGTGAAGAATCCGATAAAGTAATAAAACAGCTAAGTGAAGAGCTAAAGGAAAGCTTGCGAAAGCATAAGGAACTGAAAGATAAACTGGAATATAACAACGAAACTGTTGCGGAACTGAAAGAAGAAATAGATAATTTGAAATCAAGTCAAGGCAATAGCTCAACAGAAAATATTGGCCAAAAAATTAAAGAGCTAAACAATAAAGTCGCGATAAAGCAACAACAAAACGCCGAATTAGAAAATAGTATATCTGAAATCTGGGACGACATCGAAAAAACACGTGAAGCTCAATTTGAAAAAACTTTATTCGAAGAATTATCCGAGGGAAGCGATAGTAGTGTGGAAAGCACCTTGAACAATATAAGTACAAACTCAGATAAAGGAAACATGTCTTATGATACAGTAGCTAAAGTTGTGGGTCGGCTAATTCCGCAGTTCTCAGGTGATAGATCACCACAATTGTCGGGAAAAGTCTATGAATTTCTCAACGCGTGCCAACTGGGATTTAAATGCATCGACGCCAAAGACGAAGCAATCTATGTAGCATTGGTAACAACCAAATTAGTGGGCGATGCATTTGAATTAGTTAGGGGGAGGTCACTGAACACCATAAAGGAATTGGAGACACTCATCAAAAATACTTACTTAACTATAAGAACATTGGATAGTGTAATGGGTGAAATTAAACAATCGCTCCAATTAGCAACTGAAGACATTCCATCATATGCACGAAGGCTATCAAATTTAAGAACTAAGGCTAAAGAAATTATTGATTCTTGTTACACTAATACAGAGTCTGTAGCGTTAATCAAAGAATTGGAAAATTCCGTTGTTACAGCTTTTAAAGTTGGTCTGACAAGTCCAGTCCTCCGGCAATTTGTCTTAACGACTTCCGAAACTGATCTACAGAAACTGGCCGACGCGGTATTCAAAACCTCGTTGTTAATAAACTCTCATAATTTCCAACCTCAAAATTTACCATTTTATCAAAATGTTATACCTTCACATGTTCAAGTTACAGGCTGCAACCCCTACAGCCCTCCCATCCAAGCATATCAACCCGCACCACAACCAATGGGCACAACTGGTTACTTACCCACGAATAATATACTAGTAAATCCAAACACTTACCAGATGCCAATTGGATTGCCGCAGACTTCTACACCCAGGCAACAGTATCCAAACCAAATAGGCATAAAGGAGATGCGTAAATCGGAATTCACAGTAAAATGTGGATTTTGCGGCCGACCAAACCACACGTATGCAGAATGTCGCCAGCGAAAAAATACCCCGTACTGCGATAGCTGTAAATCGTATGGTCACTCGAAGGGAGCGTGCCCGCAAGCTCAGGTTTTCGCAGTAAGTAATCTTCAGAGAAACAACCAGAATAATTCGAATAGAAACCGAACTAAATGTAACTGGTGTTCAAGAGTGGGACACCTGGAAGATACGTGTTTTAGTAAGAAAAGATACCAGGAACTAAAAACGGGAAACGGTCAGGGGGCCAGCAATTCCAACTAAGCTGTGCCCCCCATGAAATCGCCGTCACTGCCAAAATTAATGATCATAACACGATTTATGGGGGCGATGCGACAATATCAACCGACAATCCCACCCCGGTAACCAAACCCGATAGTCCTAGTCCCACATCACCAAAACAGCTGGGAAAAACACTGGTCAACCAGAACAATAATCAAGAAATTATTACACAGTCAACGTTCAAATCCATAGATACACCAGTCCTTTACCCAGATATCTTTAAGCCAAATTCTTTTTCAATCAATGGCACTTTTAGCGAAACAAACAAAACTTTTGGCGATAAAACAGACGACGTTGTAGATGACATTTTACCAAATTTTAATTCATTTCTGAGTATAAAAATGGAGAAGGAAAGCCAAAATTTGTTCTATTTTTTATTCAACAACATGAAAAACAAAGCCTTGAAATATACTTCATCCAGCGTTTATTTAATACTGCTCTGGTTAAGTGTGACCAATGTTTTTATGTTGTTGGCAAACTACTTCGCCAACCCAATAGAAGTTATAACCGTAATTCTACACAATAGTCTTTATTTTTTAAATAACTCAAATTTAGTTGCATTAGTCATAATTCTCCTATTAAATTTTAAAAACGCATATGGACATCTGACGACCAGACCTCGCATGGTACAAATATGGTCAAGTGTCCTCAATGGTTTTAGGTTTTTATGGAATGGCTGTGCTAGCAAACTACGCACAATAAGGTTTCCAAAATTTAAAAATCGGGAATCGAAACGCAGACTTTGTGCTATCAACAGACTCCGAAAACATGACATGTTCGTAGAACTCCCTATGCCGGCAGCAAAAACCGGAAAAATTTTGGTCCTAGTAGACACTGGTGCAGATACCAGTTTATTAAAATATGACGCGTTAAAAACGGGTACTAATATTAGCAAAGGCGTCCAAAAGCAATTAGGTGGAGTGTTCGGAGGCGCCACTTTCACGTTGGGTACGTTAACGACACAAATTAATTTCTCCCGAAAATTTCAAACCAAATGGCACATAGTAGATAGTGAAAATGACGTACCTGCGGATGGCATATTGGGGCGCGACATCCTTTGGAACCGCTCCATTATCGATACAATAGCTAAGAAATTAAGAATAATAGATAACGACAAAACCGTAGTTACGGAACTAGACTTTAAATCTCTGTCATATTACAAAAAAAATACCCACTGCCAGGTCAGTGAAGCCGTATCAAACAAAATAAAAATCGGGGCACGAAGTCAAACAATCGTTAATCTAAAAATACCACCAACATCGAGTGAATTGTTAATTCATTCACAAGAAGTCGCTGTTGGTGTATACGTGGCAAATACGGTAGTTCAACCCAAAGGAGGATACGTCCGGGTGCCGGTTTTAAATTCCACACTGTACGATTACTTTTTAAACGAAAACTTCACACCCAAATATTCAAATTTCAGTAAATATACAATAGTCACGGAAAATCATAATAACATTTGTAATCTCACGAGTAATCATTCCGCTAAAAATAGAATAGACACTCTTTTAAAAGACGTAAAGTTAGGAAATAATTTAAACGTAGAGGAACAAGAATCCATTCGGAACTTAATAGTACAATATAATGACATTTTTCTTTTAAAGGGTGATCCATTGACTCACACAAATGTACTGAGACACACCATACGCACTGAAACCGACCAAACCGCGATAAACCAAAAACAATACCGACTTCCGGAGGTGCATAAGAATGAAATTAATCGACAAGTAAAGGAAATGCTCGATGAAAACATTATTTCTCCAAGCAAATCACCATGGAATTCACCGCTGTTAGTCGTACCCAAGAAAGCTGGTCCGGACGGTCAGAAAAGATGGCGTGTCGTAGTAGATTTCCGAAAGTTGAATGATGTCACGATCAAAGACGCTTTCCCCCTTCCTAGGATTGAAGAAATCCTCGACCAATTGGGGAATAGCCGCTATTTTTCCACCTTAGATCTGGCTAGTGGTTATCACCAAGTACTAATCCATCCAAGTGATAAACCCAAAACCGCGTTTAGTACAGGTCTCGGTCATTACGAGTTCAATAGGATGCCATTCGGGTTGACAGGGGCGCCCGCCACTTTTCAACGTATTATGAATCACATTCTCACTGGTCTCCAGGGAACGGACTGTTTTGTGTACCTAGACGACATCGTGATTTACGGAAAAAATCTAATAGATCATAATAGAAAATTAGGTAAAATCTTTTCAAAACTTAGACAATACAATCTAAAATTAAACACTGATAAATGTAATTTCCTATGCCGCGAAATCGTCTATTTAGGTCACCACTGTTCAGAAAACGGGGCCGTACCAGACCCCTCCAAAACGAGTTGTGTTTCAGAATTCCCAGTTCCGAAAAATACTAAACAAATCCAATCTTTTCTGGGTTTGGTAAACTACTACCGTAAGTTCATACCCAACTTTGCAAAGAAAGCTGCACCAATAAATAAGCTACTTAATAAAAATGAACCATTTTCCTGGACAAATGACTGTCAAGAAGCCTTCGAATTTCTAAAAAAGGTAATAATATCCCCACCTATACTGGCTTATCCAGATTTCTCGAAGCCATTTATATTAACCACAGACGCCAGTAACACCGCTCTTGGTGCCGTGTTGTCTCAAGGTAAGGTGGGAGAGGATAGGCCCATAGCATATGCCAGCCGCACACTGAACAAAGCCGAGCGGAACTATTCAACAATAGAAAAAGAGTTACTGGCAATTGTTTGGGCCACCAAAAATTTTAGAACGTACCTGTTGGGTCGGCCCTTTATGGTTTACACTGACCACAGACCTTTGAAGGGCGTGTTCAATGTTAAGGACCCGACCTCAAGGCTAATGCGGTTTCATCATAAACTGTCCGAATATGACTACAAAATAGAGTATAAACCGGGCAAGTACAATATAAACGCCGACGCATTAAGCCGGATACCTGGGAGCGAGGAAATCATAAGCGCGGTTCACACGAGAAGCCAGGCGAAACAGCTAGCCCAGTCTGAAGAACCAGATCAGGACAACCTAAGTGAACAGGAAAACGCGAAATCAGTTGAGTTTCCATCTGAAAATAACAGACACAAGGACAATTTTGAGTTCCTCACCGATTCGCAAGAAATACAAACTGTCCTCCGTGATTTTCACGATGCACCCCTAGGTGGCCATCAAGGGTCAAAGAAAACGTACTGGCGAATAAGGCAACAATTTCGATGGAAAAATATGGTAAAAGACATCAACGACTATATTAAAAAATGTCACAAATGCCAGGTGAACAAAAGCTCAAAAATAACCAAGATGCCGATGGTCGAAACTGACACTTCAAAACTGCCATTCGACAAAGTTTACATGGATCTGGTAGGACCCCTGCCGCTATCCTATTCTGGTAATCGTTACATACTAACCTTCCAAGATGATTTATCTAAATACATGGAGTGTGTAGCGATACCAGATGCGGAAGCAGCGACGGTGGCGAAGGCATTCTATGAGGAAATAATAACAAGATTCCGAATACCGAAAGTGTTGGTAACAGACAATGGCACCAATTTTATTTCCAAACTATTCACGCATACATGTAAGTTATTGGGGGTAAGAAAAATGCATATTACAGCTTACCACGCACAGGCCAATGGATCCCTCGAGCGTAGTCACCGGCCTTTAGCCGAGTATTTAAGGAGTTTCGTGGCTACTGACGATGGGAGCTGGGACCAATGGCTCAGACCTGCAATGCATGTACACAACAACACACCCCATGTCTCAACGAAATTATCACCTCTGAACAGCTTGTATGGTTTCAGGTTCGACATGCCGACAAATTTGAAGAGGAAACCAACTCCTCTGTATAACGGGGAATACTATCCCAATACTCTTCGATACCAGATACAGAGAGCTCATGAGATGGCGAGGCAAAACCAGCAGAAGACCAAGGCCGTGTCGAAGAAGAATTACGATAGGTATACATACCCAATAAACCTACAGGTTGGTCAAAAGGTTTTATTACGAAACCCAGTTAGAAAAAACAAATTTTCACCCATTTGGTTAGGACCTTATGTAGTTGAGTCGATTAATGGTACGGTAACCACCTCCATTAGAGTAGGAAAAAAAATCAAAAAAGTACACAATAATCGCTTAAAACCCTACCAAGATTAGAAACCATAATGGAAGTGGGTACTTGTATTACATTATAATAAACATATTAATCTAATAAACACACTAACCCTACTAGTAAATAAGCATACTAACCTGACAGATATACTAATCCTACTAACAAATAATACTAAACCTACTGATAAGCAATATACTAAACATACTAATAAACATATTAATCTAATAAACACACTAACCCTACTAGTAAATAAGCATACTAACCTGACAGATATACTAATCCTACTAACAAATAATACTAAACCTACTGATAAGCAATATACTAAACATACTAATAAACATATTAATCTAATAAAAACACTAACCCTACTAGTAAATAAGCATACTAACCTGACAGATATACTAATCCTCCTAGTAAACAATAACAAACCTACTGATAAGCATACAAATCGAATATACGTTTAAAAACAAAAATATTATATATATATAAATATTTGATTCACAATTATAATAATAAATTTAATTACAGAATCAGAAGCATCGGAAAGCATTGATCGTATCTAACTGTCTTTTTTGTTCTTATTCCTATATCAGGTTTTACAAATATAAAAAAAAAAAAAAAAAAAAATATTAGAAAGTACATTCTGTGAAATTTTTAATACACTACTGTAGTATAATTAAGTAAAAATAAAAATATATATCACTTTCATATATTAATATATAAGATTATAATTTCTTACGATGTTTTACATCAATATTAACACGTTTAGCTATACTCTAGCACTAGTCCGTTTACTCACCGCCCTACCACCGCAGCAATCACAACCATCGTACCGCATTGAACAGTTGGCACCAGCACCAGCGTTATTCGAAAAAATTGAGAATGCCGTCTTCTACAAGGACACCTGGACGATCTTCACGAAATTCACTCCAATGGACTTCTCCACCGTCCTGGAATTTGCAGAATTGTGTGACCGGAAAATTGAAGAATTATGTTCGCTTGCTAAACTGAAAAGCTTTTATAAGACCTGCAAGTTAATGGTAAAAGAAGCCGGTGTCATCATAGACAATTTGAAACAAAACAACGTCCACATCAATCATATCCTGGTCCACAGCAGAAAAAAACGAGCCATCGAAGTGATCGGGAGTTTCACAAAATGGGCGTTCGGAACGATGGACAGTGAAGACTCACGTACGATATATGAAGAACTCAGAAATCTACACAAAAACTCTGACAGTAACTTCCAGTTGATAAAACAGCAGATTTTAGTGATGGGGTCCAACTTCGACAAACTGAGTAAACCAATCAAACAACTGGTTTCAGAAGTGGACCAGCTGACAACTAACCTGAAAGATGTGGAGTCAGCCTACGACAACTTCACAGCAGCCACCAACAAGGAGATAGCAGCATTGCAATTGAAGACCGAGATCAATGAGTTAATGAGCATCTTGATATCGAAGTTGCTCGAGGTCCAGAACAAGCAATCAACGGAACTATCTATTTTAAATGATCTATATCAAGGAAAATTACATCCATTGATTCTAGACGGCGATAACATCACAGAGACGCTGCACAAAGTAATGCGAGCAACCAACTCAAGATCTTTCTTAAATGATATGTTCTCCGCACAACAAGCCGCACAATTATCAGTTTACCCGCACGAAAAAGGTCTTTGTGTAAAGGTTACGATTCCAATACCTGATCCGACAATATACCGGGTATATCGAGTTCATCCCATACCAACTAAATTTAAAGAAAACTGGGACTTGGTGTTGGACATCAAAGCGGACTACATAGCTGAAGCGGAAAACTATGGTCTCTATATCAGCGTCACAAAGGACGAATTAGCAAATTGTGCACGCATAACGCATGATCGGCTAGACTCTCTCAAAATATGTCGATACACCAAGCCAGTATTGACAAGGGGAAGCTCTGACTGCCTAATAGAACTTCTGCAAAACGCGATCACCTCTAAAGGAAGCTGCAAATACACCGCTACACCAACTACAGAGGGGTTCTTAAAAAAATTACAATCCAGCAACCAGTGGTTATTCAGCATTAGATCCTTGCTGACGCTGAACATGGATTGTGGTGCAGACCAATTCGCACCCACCTTGAAAGGCGTCGGAATTATCAAGTTCCTGAGACCTTGCGAGATAAGTACTAGATATTTAAAGATACCCTTTGAGCAAGTAAAAGAGACCGAAACAACATACAGGCAACCCAAGGTAGACCACTCGGACATGATCCAGCTCATTATAAATAAGTACGAACACCCTATCACGCCAAATGGAACAACACGTAGGGCACTGCCGATCCAGCTAGGTAACCACGAGGAGATACTAACTGCCCTGGCGGAGGGAAAGAAGTCCTTGGAAGATTTGAAAAAAGAAGCAGAACATGTGGGGAATGAACGTAGCATTAGGGAACATAAAAAAGAAATCGACGTACACCGATACACCTTAGGTGGAGTCACTGGTATGATAACTATTTTAATAATCGTAATGGCCGCAAGGACAATCTGCCGTAAAAAAGGGAGTGCTACCAGCGCACCGGTTAACATAACAACCATCACAAATGAAAAGATCAGGTCACAGCCAACAAAACAAAAACCGGAGGCAACTGAACCAGAGTTCGAGTTACAAGAGTTAATGACGCCTACAAATCCATCAAGAGGCACGTTATCCAGGTGCGGGTCCAGGAAAGGAAAAAGCAACGTGACGTTCGGCAGAGTATAGCTAATAAATAAATAGATTCCTTATAAGAAATATTCATTTATATCAAAGAGAAAATTTTTGTTTCAAATAATATTAAGCATGTTATACATATAATATGTATCAAATTTAAGTAAATATATAAAAAAAAATTATTATATCAATATCAATTAAGGAATTATATCATGTTAGTACACTAAGGACAATAAAAGAAAAATAAATTACGCTAAAAAAAAAAAAAAAAAAATTATATCAATAATAAAACTATCTTATTATATAAAAAAATCTGTAACACATATATTAAATTTAAATCATTTTATATATAAATAAAAATAAAAATATATAAAATGTATATATGTATCAAATTTAACTAAATTAAAAAAAAAAATTATATCAATAATAAAACTATCTTATTATATAAAAAAAATGTAACAAAAATATTAAATTTAAATCATTTTATACATATATAAAAAAATAAAATAAAACTTATATGAAACACTAAATACATAAAATTACCTTGTTATATAAAATCATATAATGTATGTCTCAAATTTAACTAAATAAAAAAAAAAAAAATTTTTTTATTATATCAATATGAATTAAGGAATTATACCTTACACTAAGGATAAAAAAAAAAATATAAAAAAAAAAAAAGAAAATTTACTATATCAATATGAATTAAGAAATTATATGTTACACTAAGAAAAAAAAAATTATATCTATAATAAAACTATCTTATTAAATAAAAAAAAAATGTAACAAAAATATTGAATTTAAATCATTTTATATATATATAAAAAATAAAATAAAAGTTATATCAAACACTAAATTTATATAAACACTAAAGTTATATAAAATCTATGTATGTATCAAATTAAAAAAAAAAAAAAAAAAAAAAAAATGTTACAATATTAGTGTATTAATCTATAAATAAGTAAAAAATAAAAAAAAAAAGACTGATTTTTGTGCATACTTAATCAATCACAACCACAACGTAAACTACCTAGGGTGGGGAAGAATGTTGTGCCTCGTACCTTCGGAGTTCTGCACTCGTACCTTTTTCCCACAAAATATTTTCCCACAATCATTTTCCCATCAAAATTAATTATAAAATATTAAATTATAATTAAAACCATTGACAAATATTTCCCACAA
This sequence comes from Rhamphomyia laevipes, assembly GCA_963920725.1. NCBI lineage: Eukaryota > Metazoa > Arthropoda > Insecta > Diptera > Empididae > Rhamphomyia > Rhamphomyia laevipes. Next base: position 34,981,350 of record OY987255.1, read on the forward strand.
TATATTTTATTTATAAAATATAATTATCTTTAAATTCCCAAATATCCGATTACTATCGGATACCGCTGACTAGGCGCGAACGTGCAGACTTCGAAGAGAAAACATAGCTTACCTGGTTGATTAAGTAACGCACAAAAATCAGTCTTGAGCAAAACAGAAATTAGAACGGTGTTTTTATTTCAGTCGAAATTATTTATAAGAACATCCAAAAAGAACACTACATATGCAACACATGGAAGATTTCAATTTAGACAAGTTTAGCATTGACATAAAATCACTGCAACAAGATTACAAAGATCCTACAATAATTTCTAAAAATCATATTACCCTAATAATTTGTATAATACTAACAATTTTACTAATAATATTATTAATACTTTATAAAAAATATCTGAAAATAAAATGCACAAGAACAATTCAGTCAAATGCACAAGAACAATAGTAAATCATCAAAATCCTAAACAATGTAAACAAAGTGAAATATTTTTTTTTTATATGTAAGAAAAAGAAAAAAAACACAAACAATAATTTACGAATTCTTTTGTAATTATAATACATACTATAAATAACCATATACATAATAAAGTAAAAACTCAAAAAAAAAAAAAAAAAAAACTAACCTAACACAATTTCATATTTTAAATAATATCTTATAATAAAATTTTTATAATATACAAAATAATGTATCATATTACAAAACATTTTATATTTTTAATTTTTCTTCATATTTTATAAATTCTTATATTTTACTATATATATATATATATATATATATTTTATAAAATCATAATCTAAGAAACATAATGTAATTTCGATAAACTTGACAATGATGTATAATTAATAAACTTGACAATGATGTATAATTAATATCCGAAGTTTCAGATTCTCCGAAGTTTCAGATTTAGATAGTAAATTTGATGAAAGTTTAGTAGAAAAGAAAATAGAAAATATTTCAAATCCGGATATTAAAATAAATTTAAATTCGGACAATAAAAATAATATTAATTCAGATGTTATTGTAGACAATAGTATAGAAATTAATCCAAATCCCAATATTGACGATAAATCCAAATGTAATTACATCCAAATTAATAGGTAGAGCATACAATCTAATCCTACGTTATCATACATATAATAAATGGAAGTATTTAAACCAAGCTATAATATCGAATTTCTCAAAACTTCGTGCAGTACAGCTAATAATGGCCGACGTATTTGGACTGTTGCAAGAAGGCAGGGAAACCGTAAGCCAATACGCAGCTCGTGCTGAAAAATTATTCGACAAACTTAATATGTCGAGTACGTCTGTTTTAGATAATGATTCTATAGCCATTAGAAAACTCAACGAAACTACTGTGTTAAACAGTTTCGTAAATGGTCTGTGCGATCCATTAAGACTAATTCTTCGAGCTGCTAGGCTCGATTCATTAGCAGCGGTTATTGATCTTGCCTCACAAGAGCAATATTGTTCCAATTGCAAAACTACGACTCACAATACTAAAAACTGTCGTAGGCGCAATTCTAATAACAATTATTCTAATAATTCTAATTCTAATTCTAATAATTACAATTCTAATAGCAATTCTAGTAATCAAAATAGTAATAATTATAATAGGTTCCCTAAATTTAATAAACCACAAGTAACATTAGTACGCCAACCTGTAAAAATCTGTAATTATTGCAAGAAAGAGGGGCATACTATTAGATATATGCAGAAAACGTATGTTTAATAACCAAAAATCTGAATCTCAGGGAAACTACCAAACGACTGTGCCGACCAGCGCCCGGCATCAGATCAAGGAATTAAAAACAGGTGCTCAATAAATAGAATCTCACAAAGTGATGAGATTCCAACAAAATTACAAAAAGAAAATCCAGAAAATCCAAATCACTAAATCAAATTTATAAAAATCAAAATCTAGAAAATCTAAAATCATTAAATCAAATTTCTAAAAATCAAAATCCAGAAAATCGTAAATGACTAAATCAAATTTTAGAAAATCAAAATCCAGAAAATCTTAAATCACTAAATCAAAATTCTAAAAATCCAGAAAATCCTAAATCACTAAATAAAAATACAGAAAACCTTAAATCGAAGAATCAAAATTCAGAACCTCATAAATCAGAAAATCCAAATGCTGAAATCTATATTAATAGAATAGACAATAAAACATTTTCCAGTATACTTTCCTTAGAATTAACAGGTACTGAGAAATCTCAAAATAAATTCTTAATTGATTCTGGAGCAAGCATTTGCTTGATAAAATTAAACGCTTTAAGAGATGACACAGAAGTAGAAATATCTTCAATAAAAATTAATGGAATAGGTTCAGACAGAATAAAAACTTTAGATACCACTATTTTAAATATAAAAATACCAAACTTTAAAAAATTGTACCCCATAAAATTTCATATCGTTGATTCTAATTTTCCTATTCAACAAGACAGTATAATAGGTGAAAATTTTCTGAATGAAACCAAAGCTGTAATAGATTATGGCGAAAATAAAATTCAATTCAAATTCAATAATAATGTTGCAGCTATTTATTTCGAAACGAAAAATAAACAAATAATTATAACAGGTAGAACTGAAAAAATTATTAAATACGGTCCATAGTGTCTCTCAAAAGTGAAGCTCTAGTATTAACAAATCAGTTTAATAAGAATTACCCAGATTTAACAATTTCAAATACTTTAAGAAAACCACAAGACGGATATGTTTATTTAAGTATATTAAATTCTGGTAATTCACAAATCAAAATGGGTAGTGATTTCAAAATAGAGTTTGCACGCACAAATGATTATTATATATTTCATATAAATCAAAACCAAAATTATACAGAATATCTAATAGAAAATAGATTAGAAATATTAGGTGGTGAAATAAAGATCATTTAAATGAAGAAGAAAAATCTTCAATTTTGGATATTTGTAGAGAATACGATTTTATTGTAGTACATAAATCGGGAATATTGCTCTTAATCTGTTTATCGTGGGTCAACGCACAAACTATAACTACACCAGGTATATATACAGAAAAAATTGGGAAACTACAAAAATCAATATCAAATTGGAAATTTTTATTTAATTTAGAAACAAAAAATTTTAAAACTGATACAATTAATCTAGAAAATGATTTTAATTCTTTAAAAACTCTATGCAAAAATATATTACAAATTTCAAATATAGACGACTCCAAAGCAAACGTACTATTAATACAAAATTCTATACAAACCATTAATGAAAATAACAAAATTTTAGAACAATTATTTAATGTTAACTTAATAAATGAAGGTAAAAGACATAAAAGAGGTCTGATTAACGGTGTTGGTCAAATTCAAAAAAATGTATTCGGAACTATGGATTCTAACGACGCTGAACAAATTGATTTAGCTTTATCAAATATAAACGAAAATATTAACTTATTCCATATGCAAGATTCACAAACCACAATAATCTCAGAATTTATCCAAAATTATAATTTAACTGAACAAAAATTGAATACTAATTTCAAAACAATCCGCAAACAAATAAATAATATAATTGATCAATTAGATAACTTAACCGAAACAAGCAAACTTTTCCATTTATTCGATGAAATATCTTTAGTTTTAACAGCTTTCTCAAATGCGATAATATCGAATCAAACCCAAATTACTGATCTTATACAAGAATCAAAATTAGGTAAATTAAGTAATCATTTCTTAAACACAAATACTTTTTCAAACGCAATTCGGCAAATTCAACTAGAAGAATCGTATAATAAAAAAATCCCTTTTAATCTAAATAGATTAAATTTAAGACTGATAAATTCAATCATATCAGTAGAACCAATCTATACAAATAAGCATTTGTTAATAGAAGTCAAAATTCCTTTAGTATCTGAAACTTTCGAATTATATAAAACAACAAGTTTACCTGTACGATATAATCACGAATTGTTTTACTATGTTAAGGCTAGTAGTGATTACGTTGCCATAAACGAAGATATACAAAGATACATATTTTTAAATAGACAGGATTTAAATCAATGTACAAAATTTCAAATAACCGATTATTTATGTTATCAAAATCTAATTTACCACAATGCAAATATTCAAAACTGTGAAATCAAATTATTTTCTGGAGATCTAAAACCCGATAATTGCGATATCAAAATTTTTAAACTCAAAAATGAAATTTGGTCAAATCTGTTTGAACCAAATGCATGGTTATATGTAGTACCAAAACCTATCTCAATAAAAATAATTTGCAATAAAAATTCTACTGTACAGAAATTAGTAGATAGTGGAATTTTCAAACTATTACCAAACTGTAAAGCATTTACACAACAAGTAAATTTACAATCTCAAAGTTCAGATATAGAATTTAAACCTTTTACGTATATTTACGAAGGTGTGTTGCCAAATATTTCATTTAAGATACCACAAAATATATCCGTAACTTCTCCACATATGCAACACATGGAAGATTTCAATTTAGACAAGTTTAGCATTGACATAAAATCACTGCAACAAGATTACAAAGATCCTACAATAATTTCTAAAAATCATATTACCCTAATAATTTGTATAATACTAACAATTTTACTAATAATATTATTAATACTTTATAAAAAATATCTGAAAATAAAATGCACAAGAACAATTCAGTCAAATGCACAAGAACAATAGTAAATCATCAAAATCCTAAACAATGTAAACAAAGTGAAATATTTTTTTTTATATGTAAGAAAAAGAAAAAAAAATACAAACAATAATTTACGAATTCTTTTGTAATTATAATACATACTATAAATAATCATATACATAATAAAGTAAAAACTCAAAAAAAAAAAAAAAACTAACCTAAAACAATTTCATATTTTAAATATTATCTTATAATAAAATTTTTATAATATACAAAATAATGTATCATATTACAAAACATTTTATATTTTTAATTTCTCTTCATATTTTATAAATTCTTATATTTTACTATATATTTCACTATATATATCAGATATATATCAGTAAATTAACCATTAAACTGTTCGGACGTGTTTTTCTTTAACTCCGCAAAAAAATTAAAATACATAATTAATTAAATAATTAATTGATAATTAAGCACCTAAATATTTCTTCACCTTTGTGAAAATTTGGCTCAGTTGCATTTTTTTTTTTTTTTTTTATTATTTTTTATATATATATATTTATATATGTATATTATATATGCAGTTTAACTTAAAATATTAAACGAAAACATTAACTATTTTTTGATTGTGACATTTAATTTAATTATAATTTTTTGAATTTTATGTGTAATTTGATTTTATGTAGGTCAGTTTTTTTGTTTCTTTTTGTCGTTACATTACATTGAAATTGATTAATATACATTCGGGCATTTGTGGTAATAGTGTCAGTGAACTTGAAATTTAAATATATTGAACTTGAAATTTAAATATATTCTGATACATATTAGCTCTTTATAATGAATAAGTGTAGTGGTGAAAATTGTTGTACTGACCCTAAAGATACTGTAATTTCTGAATTAATATCGTGTAATGGGATTTGTAGGAAATTTTTTCATCCACATTGTATTGGTATCTCACGTTCAGGCATTAAGCATATAAAGGAATTTAAACATGGTTTTTCATACTACTGCAAAGAATGTAAATCAATTAATCTGACTCATGTTATGCTTGCAATAAAATCAAACAATGATATATTAAAATCATTCGTGGATAATATTGAATCTATGAAAACAATTATGCGTAATAATGACAATAAATTTTCAAAAGCTGAGGAAAATATTAACTTGTTAATGCAGCATGTGGAC